>JAPYZU010003704.1:0-23569 GCA_030523005.1 Tryphoninae sp. B BG-2022a | reverse complement strand
TCGGCACTCTCTCACATTTACGATAATATCTCCTAAATCCGACCTGAATTGGATAATGTTTCTGAAAGCATTTTGAGCTGGAGAATTTGCGGATCTAACGGTGCAAGAATCAAGGAAATCGGATGTATTTATTAAGAGTTATGATCAATTAAACCATAAACTGCTCAACTATCCCCGCTCTACCCTATTGTTACTACAAACATATTTTGGAAGAATAATTAAATCATCGCCCATACGAAACGAATCGTGCATTCTCGCAAAGCGCAAATATTCCCAATTCTTATTATCGTTCAAAGCCGACAGAAATTCATTTTGGGATAATGAACATTCACAGTGTTATACATCGATCGTTATCGGATATTCCAGGCTCCCTCATACATTGCCTCGTATAATCGTTACTCTCTTTCTTCGCTTCCTGTTCATCCTTTTTCACGTTCGCTTGTCCTCTTGATCGGGCGAACATAAAGGTTTTTTAATAAAACATTCTTCTTTATTTTCCTCTCATCTCGTACCTCTTTTACGTCTTACTTGTGCCCCGAGCTCACATAGACTTCGTTTGACGTACGTATTACATCTACCTCGAGAGCACAAAGCAATTTTAATCAACGACATATAGCGTTATAAATTTCTGGCTTCACCCTCGTTCTATCGAACGATGACCTCTCTATCTCTCTCGGTCTCGTCTAGTCTATTTATTACCGTAGTATGAGTAAGTAATAGATGGGCGTATGTTTGCCTTTTCCATGGAATTCATCAAACTCGTTTCTGTACGATAATCGAAAAACGTTATTCGTTTATCTTACTCGATCCGTTCGAGGTAAGTTCCGGTCTATGGCTTCGATAATTTTATCCCGTTGATTGCTCTCTCCGCGATCTATTCTCTTATTGCATGCTTCGCATTAATTTAAACGGAACAACTTAATGAAGACGGAAACTTTACGTTTGTATTAGAACACTGCTTTTGATTTACTGTGTATATAAATGAATAGTTAACATATATATAGCGCATTAGGGACATCATTAATCGTAAACGACTTTGTCCCTCGTTTCTCCCCCATCGTGGCTTGGGAAACAAAAAATACGAGTAAGATTCCGTGACAGGAAGCATTAACTTAATTAACGACGCATCAACTTTTTACCACGGATACTGACATTTTATCCGATTACGTTAATAACCGCAACATGACTAGGGGGAACGACCATCGTTTCATCACTGCTGGTCTGATGATTACTCAATCTGACGTAAATTCCTTACAATTTTCTGATGAAGTAAGGTTGAATTCGGGGTTGAAGTCAAACAGATAGACGAATTAGGTTCATGAAAAAGTGCGGCAATTGTTGAAACATAAAACCAATTCGAAATTTTAACATTTTGTAAAATGCAATTTTCCGCTGCAATTTAACTCGGTTTTTTGTGATGAAGCTGATTTTGGACTATTCAAGTGGGACTTGATTATATAATGTGGAACTGTCGCGCCACTGCGGGCGTCGCGAGAACCTTCGCGCTATAGCGACCTAGCGGAGACGCTATGAACTACGGCGAGTGGATTGAGAACCGCTGCGCTACTACGAGCGACATGAGAACTTCTGCACTCTTGAATTTCAGTGAATTGCAGCGGAGATAACCAACGTTTTGCAGCATTGAAAATGATACGAACAGATGTAACATTATTCTCTTTTTGAAGCGGACGTTTCATTTTATGAAATAGACAATCGTGAGTTCCGGTCGGGTTGAATTTCGTAATGCAATTATAACGAAAGAAATGTGAAACACAAAGCAAGAAAAATGAGATTTAGTATAAGTGTGATATCCTGGAGTTCGTAAGGTTGTTGCTAGTCAAGCCAGGTAAAGTTATTGTAATTATTCGAACGACATTGTTTGCAAATATTTCTCAACATCCAATTGTTTTCATCGAGTTTGTGACAAATACTAGGGGAATATAATCCAAAATAATCCCCCTAAGGGAAATCACCTGTAAAACGAGTATATGCAGCTTTTTCTTAAACTGAAAATATTGAAGGGGTAGCTATTCGATCGAACTACGAATTTAGTAAGCGTTGAATCGCATAAGCCATTAGAAATAATTTTTCTTAATGTTTTCGTGAAAGTCTACTAAAGGATCATTTTTCGGTATTCAAAATTTAAGCAAGAAATAAAATATTCAATAATATTTGTTGGTAATTGTATTGCAGATTTAGTCTGGGCAACAAATTTAAACGATGATTCTCTCTTAATAAAAATACGGTAAATTCTTAATTCTCGTAAATCTGTATAAAATGAATAGCAGCTTTATAATATTATTGATTTTTATAAACAAATTCCAAAAACACTCTCTTTTTAACTAGTATTATTGCCTTAACTTCATACTTCGTATTAATACTTCATGTTAAAAAAATTAAAAAATATTTATTAAAAGTTAACTGAACACGATTGGACGTAGGTAGGCAAGGGGTAAAATAAGCCCAAGATCCCATGATCCTGGCATTTGGGGTTCAATCTTCATAAGGTGGGTAAAATGATCCTGGGATGTGGATCCTGGGACGTAGGTAGGCAAGGGGTAAAATGATCCCAGGATCATGGGATTCTGGGATCATTTTACCCCCTGCCTACCTACGGTCGCAGGGTCCACATCCCAGAATCATTTTACTCACCCTATGAAGATTGTGCCCCAAATGCCTTATTAACGAAAACCATTAAAACATAACCTGTGTTTTTCGAATACTGTAACGAAGGACGATTAATTCCAATGTTAATTGATATCAGAAACTGAGACAAACAGACCTAACACATAATATGTACGCGGACTAAAGCAACATAATGTCAAATAATGGCTTACCTTAGATCGAACACAGCAATTTTTAATATTTCACGATAAAAACTGTCCCCGTGCCAATAACGCCACGATACTAACAAAGATTATATAGATCAGGCGTAGAAACACGAAATTCACTTAAAATATTCTAGATGGCGATATTAAGTCGATATAACAGCAGGAGATCTATTTACCCCGAGGGATCATTTTGTACCACTTTCCCCTAATTTTGTCACCATCTTCGATGATTAAGCAATCAAAATTTGATTCAACCATTAGATAGAAAATATATCTTTTCCAGGAAATCTTATGAAAATGGATGGGCTCATCGAGGAAATTAGAACGTTCTCGAACTTTTGCCCAAGGCAAGGCAAACTTGGCATTCCCGACCAGGATAGTGCGGGCACGTATGCCTCGAATTAATAATCAGAACGCAGCGACTACACACGCTTAAAATTCACAGTCAGGACACTCAAAGCGCGTGCTTTTGCGTCAGGGCGGTGGAAACATGGACGTTCTCGATAATCCCACAAAGGCACTGATAAACGCGATACCAAATATCAACAGCTGCGTACGAAAACTTTCGAAGCCTCTGACAAGCATCAGCGAGTTCAAACAAGTCAACTTTATATGACTCATAAGACGCATGCGCGAGTCCTACTTGAAAGATTTCACTTTTACAGCGTGGCGTTAAGAGCTTTCTTAACAAGAAACCTTGCAAAGCGTTTCCTAAATCACAAACGATCTGTCTTCGTACTTTCTTAATATGTCGCGACACACAATAACAAAACATTATGGTGCAATTGAGTTTTTGTTTCGTTGCAACATACTGTAATCTTGTGGGAAACGCGTGTAACGAATTGAGCCCACAATTGCACGTGAGAGATGGCCAGAGAAGAAACATTTTTCAAGCTAAAATGATGACGGCGGTCCTTGACCACACGCTGGACTTTACCTCATTTTCGCGAGCATGCGTCTTTCGTCTTTATCTCTCCCCTCCCCCTCCCCCTCTCGCTCTTTCACTCGTTCTCTTTCTCCCCTTTATCGCAGCTATACCGAACTCTCTTTCGCTTCGTCGCTTCGCTTCTACGAAACCTCTTTTACCCCTCGACTGTCCCTTGCCCATCCGTTCCCTCCGCCCGCCGCGCCATTTGGGATTTACTGCGAGAGTAACTTCTACACGGCAGACACCCACTCTTGTCACGGACATAAAACGCTGTATATCACAGAGGGGGCTTCCGTTCTGGCAGTGAACCATTTTGTCGGGTGTGGGGTATGTAACCGGGTTTGCTAAGGTCGGTGCAGAACCACGAGGCGCTTGCCACCAAGAGAGGGTCACAGGGATTTTTGGTTCTCCTCACCCCTTTCCTTTCGCCTTTACCTTGTTTTTTCCCATCACATATAGTTACACATACACGTACACCATAGTAGTCAAAAGTAAGCCCTGCACCAGGGCTCAGTCACCACTGACCAGATATGAAAAAAAAACCATGTTTTATTCAGTACTCCCGGACGAGGATCAGACAGCATGGCATGGAAGCAAAAAATTGCCAAGAAGTCTAAGCCGGACGTAAATCATATAGTAGGAACGAATTCTCGAATCTGAAGTTCCCTCCGATCGAGGGTCGAGGTCGATGAACTCTCGAATGAAAAAAGAATATCCAACAAGATATTTGACGTTCTAAGACCGTAAAATATAGATCGGAACGAGAAACATCGACAGTTCCATATTTCAAGAGATGTAGCGAGTTTCTCCATACCGAGTCCTTTTACGAATCATAAACCATCTACGACTTTACTCATTTTCTGCGTATTTGTTTAAAAAGTCAATTTTTGACATCGTGTCGTTCGATGGAATTAACAGAGTAACGAATAACGTTAAAATAATAATAATAAAAATAATTATTCGATAGTCGTTATTATAACGTTACTGATAATTTTTTAATACTATACATTACGTTGATGGAATTTATATAAACCTTTCGAAATCGATACTCTTGTGGTCGTCAATGCTTTTGCCATGACGCCACTCGTGAATGTTATTAATATTGAATAATATAGAATTAAATTGATCTCTCAAATTGCCCATCATGAATATATGTATATATATATCTACAGCTTTGCGCTAATGAGGGCCTCATCATGCTTTCCCTGATTTTGCTTCGCATCGAGCGGAACAAAATTCAATTCGACACGTGACGGGAGAGAAGTTAGAATGAAAATGGATCCACTTTCAGACCATCCATTAAAACTATCCAGACTTCATCCGCTGTTTCAGGTACCATCTAAACCCGAACATAGGATATATATTCAATAATAATTAAGCCTTTAACGAAACTTTGTTGAGGAGAAATTTAATATCAGCGATTGAAAATTGAACAACGAGAACGTTTGACAAACGAGGGGTGAGATCAAACACACGGAGAATCGTCAAATGAAGAGAAAAAGAAACGTACGACTGAACGTAACGCGAACGCATTATCACGAGCTGGGAAATAAAGAGAATTTGCGATGTAAATTTGGCTTCGACGTTGCTCTCAGTAAACTTGGACGGTGGCCAGTTTTACCTCCGGGCGTGTACACGAAAAGTTTTCATCGCCCAAGAGCTTTTGTCACCACGCAAAGTTCTCTCCGGTCTCGCGTGTGTTAAAGCGCGAGAGCCTTACGAAAGGAATCTCGACGGAAGAAGTGTGAAATAGTCTAACGAGCTGAAAACTTGACATTAAGAAGAAGCAACGAGGAGAGAATGTCTTAGAAAAAAAGCACGACCAAAATTATTCCTTCTAAATCTTTGAGAAATTAATTCACGAAAGTTCAGTACTCTTTACCCCGGTGGATAATTTTTTAAGTCATCAGCAAAACTATCGAAATTTATCAACTTTTCATTGTCAATAAAACACCTTTTTACCAACAAAACATTTGGCATGATTCAAAAACGAATTTTCTCCATTCAAGAGAAAATCTTTATATTGTGTAAAAAAAAATCGAGTGTAGACTGATTTATTTCGAATCTCGCTATATGCCACTATATCTCAATACACAGTATAGAATCCGCCTGTATATAGAAAAGCTTCGGGCGTATGAGAAAATCGATTATCGGAAAAATTGATCGGACTCTTCTCTTCTCCACAAGTTTATATATACGCCTTTACGGTCAGCAAAAACGTATATACACATACAGGATATATCTGCAGCATATATATATATATATATATATATATATATGTGTGTGTGTGTGATATTCTTCCGGTTCGTATTTCCGGATTACCCTCTGCAAGTGGAGAGACGGGGAGAGCTAAGAAGCTTAGGGCCCAAGACCATGGAATTCTCAATGACTGTCGGACAGGGGCAGGATATAATAAGCCATCTAAAACTAGAAACCATCCAGAGTCCGCCATGTATACATATATAAGCACATACAATCATATATACAATAAAGAAACGCGTAGAAATGAGAAGAAACTGAACGCCCTCTTTCAAGATAGCGGTGAGGCTTAACGTGAACCGCAGCATCAACTTCGCACCATGTATCGCACACGTATATATATATATATATATATATATATATATATATACTATATACATAGATATACAACCGGGTATATAGTAGATATATACAGGTCGGTATCCCGTGGCTGTGGGGTGGCTGGCTCGTTGCATATAGTACAATGTGTGTGTATAGAAGCAAGAGTAGAGCAGGGTGGCAAGTCTGCCGAGGGAGTCGGTGGCTGAGGTTACGTTGCGGAAAATGGAAGTAACGAGAAGCTCGCTTATTTTGAGGATATGCTTTCACGTGCTGGTGCGTCTTGGTACGTGTTGGGCCCAAGAATTTTCCAGCTACGTATATATGTAAATATGTGTAGATATATATATGTATATATACAGGTCTGGATTTAGGGTATAGAGAATATGTATATACGTATAGATGGGTTCTTCCTCTTTCCCTCTCTGTCCGTAGAGCTTTCTAGCTAGCTTATTACTACTTACCTGTCAGACTCCGAGACTACCAGCCAGAGTTTATTATTTATTTCGTAACGCGGGCGGAGGAATATACTACGTGACGGAGCGTGCTGACTTTTATAACATCCTATATACATACACGTGAGGATATATATTTATGTTCATACATTAATGTTTTACGATAATGCTTGTGATAATTTTTTCAAAATGATTGACAAATGGGAAACCGTGTTCTGGTGACTCGTGGGATTAAGTTTACATATTGATACATATTTGATGGCCTATTTAAACATTCCTATCGACTTTTCTTTAATGATTTGAACGGAATGGACAAATGTCTGTATGAAAAATATGAACAATGAGCTATCAGAATATTAAACTATATATTTGTAAGTGCTCACTGCTCATTTTATAGATTTGAGTTTTATAAAACATTTTTCAAAAATTTTCTAACTTTATGAACAATGTTTAAATTATTGTAACAGTCATTATCAATATAAATTAATAATTAGCTTCATTGAACTATTTATCTCGTCCGAGAGGTCAAGATATATAGATATATTTGTTTATAGCTGTATACCTATTATAAGTCCAAAGCCAGAGACACAGAGATGGAGAAGCATCGCTAGGTACTGTGGTACTCTATACGTGCTGTATAAATTCTTCTACCTCGTATAACCAAGAAAGACGAAGTAATTCAGGCGCAAAGGAGACGTAAAATGCGCATACAAAAACTACCTGGGGAATAGCATCGCGGTTTAATTGTGTATATTGAAGTACGTATTATTATACCAGCACCGTAAAATAACGGTGCGACGAGAGAACGAACGCGTATACGACAGCGAAAATTACGAGAGACAGGCGGTGGGTTGCTTACATCAATCTGAAAATACCGCAATAAAAACGTTGATGCGACACGAGTAATGTAATAATTCTTAGATCAACGGTATGAGAAAATAACGAGTTCATCAGGGTATGAAATAATAAAATGGAAAGGAAGTTAAAGAGCGTTATTCATAGGATTTCATTGTGTATACTTCAATTCCAGGTATCATCGGCATCTGGTGAAAATTTTTGTGGTATAATACGATAGGATACATAAATTTGCTTAATTTTAAATAAATTGTTTTTGTTTACAAATTTAATTGTGCGATTAGGAGTTTGGAGAAAATACAAATTTGCAGCATCGATAATTGATATTTTCTTAAAGTTTCGATCCAAATTTAAATGTATCCAAATGATTGAGAATCTTGATTAAGTTAATTCGGTTAGGGACTCTAAAAATTTCAAAATTCCCGCTGTTCAGGAATATTGCAGTCATTTTCCTCTAGCATGTTAATTAAGAGGTAAAACGTTGAAAAAACGCAAAATTTCACACTATTTTTGACACTTCACCAATTAATTTCGAATTATCGCGATAATAACTATGATTTTCGTGATGTGCGATGTATTTCCCATGAAAATAAGCACTCTTGCAATTATTTGTGAGAAAAAAGTCCCCCCCCCCCCACCTTGGTTCTTTTTAGGGTCGGTTCGCGAAATCGCGATTTTTTGCATTGGTTACAAAATGAAGCTAACCACGTGTTAATTGATGCATTCTTCGCGTCTCGCTGAGCCCTTGAGGAAGTTACTCTTGAAATCTCCTGTCGGATAAACGAGAACGGAGAAGCAGCATTACAAAAAGTGAATTTTTAGCTTTTGTCTGAATTTGTCATTGGTAATGACAAAACAATGACTATTTCCGTAAATTAAATGATATGGAGATTATCGTGGTAATATTCTTGTCGTACGGGAAATTTCCAATTCCGAAGCCTCTACTGGAAGCTTTTTTGAACGAAAATAAGTTTTGACCCTCGACGGTCGACATTCGTGATTTACATTTTGAACCCTGTGGGATCCAGAGGGGTCAAATTTGTTTTTCATCCAAAAGACTTTGCAGCATCGTTTCGGAATCGGAAATTTTACGCGTAATACGAATATGATGAAATAAAGAGATTTTGGAGCAAACCAAATTTTGGCCTCATCGTCTACACGTTTTTTTGCAGGTAAAAAATCGCGATTTTTGAAGGATCATCATGGCCACAAAAATTGAGCTATCCGGATGATTCTCGATTAGTTCTCGAGTGCTCGGCAACTTCTTAAAAAAGTTATTCATGAAATTTTCTGTCGGACGAACGAGAACGGAGATACAGCCACGCGAAAAGTGGATTTTCCCGTTTCGCGAATCCATCAATATTGCGATGTACTGTATTCCGGGGAATTTCATTCCTTTCCCAAGTTCTAAGAGCCCATTTCGATCGCAAATGTCCCATACAGCACGCTTTCATCACGCTTTCATCTTCGATTTTCCAGATTTTATCGTGTAAATCGCTAGTTTGGGTTTTTTGCATTTTCTCCCAGAATTTTTGAGACACCGACTAAAATAACGGCATAATCTTTATCAGTAAGAAATTTCCGATCGAATAGGACCTTTTATAAAGGACTAATAGAACTTTCTTTTTTATTTTTCGACCCCCTCAAGTCATAAGACAGAAAATTACACTACAAAAATCGACTTTTCGGGATCGCTTTTTGTTATACATTCTTACAATTAGAACTTATACCGACCGGAAATTGTTCACTAATCACGAATTCGGGACTTTTTTTCGCTCGCACGACAAATGATAGGTGGGAAATCGAAAAAACGTAAAAATTCGCAGTTCTTTCGGGATTTCGCGTATTAATCTCGAGTTATCAAGAGAACAACTACGATGCTCACATTATATGGAAACTGTTTGATGACATAGGTTGCTTTCAAAATCATACTTGAAAAAAAAATTTTTTTTAGCCATTTTGAAGCCTCCCTTTGATAGCTATATGCCTTCCAAAAACTGATTATTCGTTCCACTTACTTCGATTTTAATTCGATCGATCTACAGCTTATCTGAATTCAATTGAACAGAATTGTTTTGAATTTTGTTTTAATTCAAATCTTTTTTATTCCAAACAATTCTCTCTAACGATATGATAAATTGCATAATTGACGTGTATATCAACTGTTTCTTTCGATCGAATAATATTATCATCGTGTGCAACTTATTTGGAATAAATATTTGTTTTCTCTCGCGAGTTTTCACGAAAGAAAAACTGGGAATGAATGTCTAGGGAAATAATGCAACTAGCATCTGCGAGAGAAGGAATTTGTTCATCGCGATCATAATAATATACGCGCTTCTTTGATTGAAGTTATCACAATCAATCATCGTATATATTGATAATTAAGTTTCTTATCCGTCGCTTGTCTCCTTTCACCAATTCATCTCGTTCTCGGTGTATGCGATTCTCGGCGAATCGAGTTCGAATAATAATCGTTCTCGATATATATCTCTCGCGGGCGATGATAAAGTGAAGAGCTCGTCTTTGTCATCGTCGTCGGCGTCGTCGTCATTGTCGTTGGAGACGAACGAGATGGAGGAAAAGACATCGCATGCTCCCTCTCGCCGCGTTTCCATCCTGCCTTCATGCTCTCTCTCTCTCTCTCTCTCTCTCTCTCTCTCTCTCTCTCTCTCTCTCTCTCTCTCTCTCTCTCTCTCTCTCTCTCTCTCTCTCTTACTCTCTCTCTCCTTCTCTCTCCTTATACAGATATCGATAAAGGCGAAGAAACTTTGGTCTACGTACCCTACATCTACCCTCCCCCTGTTCACTTCTGTCGCAACCCCCAATCCCACACCCGCATCTTCCACTGTACTCCGTTGTTCAACGACAAAGTTCGAATCGGGAAACACCCTTGTGTGTCTATGTATATACATAGAAGGCACAGGGATGTGCGGTCTCGGATATACTTATAAGTTGTACACAAGACCCTATACCAAAGTATAGCAGCGAGAATCTTGAGACGGGCCGTAAAATAGAACGAAAAAAAGAAGAAAAGAAAAATTGATTTCCTCTCACAGAGCGGTTGTAGCTTTTTTCATATTTCACGCGAAGAGGTCACGTATATAAAAAAATTACAGTAGGATAACGGTTGAAACAAACATAGTGATCTATGTGAAAAACGTCCATTTCTCTATGTGCTTTTTAATTGGTCTTAAAAAGTTTCACTCGAGTCGCATAATAAAATTCCTCGCGGAATGTTATAATGTAGTTATATCCCTTCTTAATGTTAGTAATATTTCACTTCATATGCAATTCCATATCCGTTATCAGTCCCGTGGAAACATTTTTCCAGTGAGCAAATTTAACGGATCTCGAGTGCACTGAGGGATGGAGTATATACGTTATTCCACTTTTTCAATAAATGTTTTATGACGTACGAATAAGTTGCACGAGATACTCGCGTTACTTGACCATTCCAGCGCGATAACTTGAGCCCGACTAACTGCTTCGAAGGAAAGTCGCAAGACCCCCGTATACACGTTATAACTTGGAAGTCGGAAACTGAGATCTCTTCTTCCGTTGCTTAATGTATATTCTACGTATCATAAATGTGGAATGATGCGTCGTATAACCTGAAACGATGGTAAACCAGGGCCAGCAAAACCGGTGGACATTATTTTACGAGAATCGCGGGCGCATCGTGAAGGAGTTTCCTCGCGTATTCCGTAGGAAAGAGATAGAGGAAGCTCGAACAGTTTCGTCGGTGGAGCGGGTAGAGTGCAGAACCAAGCACGCGTACGAATAACGAGCGAGAGATAGAGAGAGAAAGAGAGCTGCCGCAGACGTTCGTACACTCGGGCGCCACCAGTGGGCGCTGGCGCTGCAGCGCGGAAATATCAACCGAGGAACGTTTTGTCCCTCCAGATTCTCCGGGTCCGCAATAATTTATTGTTATGCCGGGGCCAGCACAAGTGACCATTTTACGATCGCCTTACCTACCATTATGAGCATTATCGTTACAACGGGATATTATACTCTCCGGAGCGTACGGGAACTATATTTTTAAAGGTTATGCACACATACGAATGTCGCGCGCTTATCCCTCCCGCCCGTCGGCTCACGGTGTAAACGGTGGACCGCACGACAGCGCTAGTATCGTCCACCACTCTGTTTTGCGTTCCTCTCCAGTAAATATTCCCCCCTCACTCGTATTAGTGCCGTCTCTCGAGCGCTTCGCGGTAGGGAACAGAAGCCGTTTGAACCTCCAAGCTGGAAGAACCTCTCACGCAGAAATTGTGCGCGGTAATCACAAGCGCGAAACGATATTCCCTGGCTCTACAACTACCGAGATCTCACTCCGTACCACCTTCATTCCTGTTATACAAGAGGATTTCGTGTGTTCTGTAATACCGCATTTACAAGTTCGTAATGAGAGATTTTCCAGTGATGTCGTATCCGGGAACACGGTACGAGGATTCCCTCATGAGGTCTCCATTACATTTTCCAGGATGCAACACCGCGGACACATCCCTATTTTGGATAATCGCAATTGGTAATTAAGATTAGTCTCGTTCACATACAAAAAGAAGGTAAATATGGAACGAAAAAGATCCAATCGATCCGTACGTAGCGGAATGATCATTAGCCCTATCCGGTTTTTGGGTTCCATGATTACCAATGGTCCCGCTGGCAATATCATCGACATGTTGGTAATTATGAAAGTGACGCATATACATACTCGAGGGAAACAAAACGGCAATCAGTGGCCAACGAGTGATGGGTACGTAATCGCTGCTTCAATACAACATATATACAGTTATGTATGTGCGATGATCAAGTTGGTGATGCGTGTAATGATGCCCGATGACGTCGAATGGTTTTTCAACATCATTGCTTTCCTGCGGCACCAAACTGGGCTCTGCCAGATGTATAAATAAATCGAGAAGCACGGAAGAGGGAAAATGACGAATATACGCGATGCCGCATGGCGCGTATATATAGACGAACGTATGATGAAACGTGTCACTGACTTTACATCTCTTTCATTTCCGATATAATATTAACGTTGGTACCTGGCCGCTGTGGGTACCATTTGTGCCATCTACGCGCTATTTTATGCGCATATGTGCATGCATTACGGTAGAATGTCAATGGCGTCGAGGTGAATCGTTTCGATGTACGGAAAAAAGAGGAGGGCAGAGGGAGAGAGGATGAGCACGATGGAGAGACAGAGCTTTTGAACAGTGCGGCCGATCGGATCACGGGTCCGGGGCTAAATTTGTGGTATGCAAATACGTGCGAGCCCTCTCTGTCTCTCTCTCTCTCTCTCTCTCCCTCTCTCTCTCTCTCTCTCTCTCTCTCTCTCTCTCTATCTATCTCTATCTCTCTCACACTCGCGCATGATCGCGGCTGGCTGGGCAAGAGCACACGTCTCCACCCTTTTCCCCTACCCTCAATGTGCGCTCTGCTCCGTTATATTTGCATTGGGCGAACGACTACAGCGAATTCCACAAGCTCGATACATGGTTCTTTTGTGTATATGAGTATATATGTGTGTGTGTTAACGTGTACTAGGGTGTACTATATTTCACGTTTCTCGTACAAAACGACGACGAATTCACCGTAGTCGCGTGCATGTCCCACATTTTGCTTCCACCGGATTTCTAAGCCACGAAGCTTATTCCACTACGAGGTAGCAGTTGGATGATGGAGATGGACGAGACAGAAATTCAACGATGCTTTTGGAGTTAACGTTTTACTTTCGTAATCTCCTGGGAATACGGTATTTATGATTTGAGTTATTGGCGATTAAAGTATTTTGAGGGTTGGGGATATTGGAGGAATCGTTAATACCCACATGCCTTTTTCTTGGATCCATCAATATTACAGGACCGCGAACTTTTTCCTACGTTTGTTCGAGAAAAATTTAAAAAAAACATCGCACTCGCACGTTTGTTCAAATTAGTTTGTAACATTTAGCTAATAACTTTTTTATCCACAGAAAAATCGATCGCTCATAAATCCATTTCGAATAACTTTCTTATCATTTAAAAAGAAATGTCTCCTATTTCTTTTTTAGTTTTTTAAAAATTATTATATTGTTGTTAAGAAACCAAATAACTATTTACAATTATTTTGCATATATTTTATTTATTTCTCTAATCACTTTTAGTGTCAAATTTCCTTGTTATAGGACTTGCAGTCATTTGACAATGTTATTGATCTCTATGTTCACGCAATGTTGGACAACTGTCCCGACACTAAAGCACAAAGTCGAACCTCCATTGATGGACCGTAGCTCAATTAATGTTTGCCGACTAGACAGACATTGGACTCAAAGAGCAGATCGTTGTCGAAATCAGTTTATACCTCGTGTTTATGTGTGTCAGAAACGTGTTTGCGAGTGATCGAAGTCTTTCGCTTCGAGGAACGTTTTGGTACAGTGAATCGCCGTTGTCCCGCATCTGTATATTTGTGGCAGTACACAGATCTCATTGTCAGAGATGAATAAAATTGTGGTATTCTCTTGTGCCTTCCAACCCCCATTCCTACCGCCCCCGTCCATTCAATCCAATGTACTTCCTCTCTTCCATTTAATCTCGTCCCATAATTGTACCAATTCTCATAAATACATTAATTTATCAATAATTCCAGGTCATTCGCGTACTGGACTGTCGAGCCCTTTGAGGAGGGACGATTCATCCCTCCTCAAAGGCGAATTCGTAAAGGTTGATTGATGGATGTTGCCTCCCACTCCGACGAAACGTACGTTTCTACCTCAGTCCTTCCTTCATATTAATATAGCAATCCATAGTAGAGCGTGCTCCGATGACTTGAACCGAGTGCTTGACATCCCACTGGTAAATCGATAGTAACTTTCCGCATCGTCTCGAATACTCACGAAGAATCGCGACGTTCGTCGTTAAAAATTGTTTCGTCATTTAGTATATCTCATCGCGGTTCGTCCTTTTTCAACTATATTTTTCTTTTTCCCTTTGCACGAAAGAAAATAAAATCTATCTCCTTGTGTTTGTCGTGAAAAATATAACCGCGCGTAGCAGCAAGAAAATAATACGACATAGCTTTTAGGGAAATGGATCTCGGGCATTCCTGCAGACGGTTGAGCTGTGCATAATGGACTAGAAATTCTAGTGAGACATGCACGAGTGCGCGCATGATTATCCAAGGGCTGTCGGAAATTCGAAGCTGGTGCACGGCAACGTTTGTGAATAATTGGAACAAACATCTGCTTTTTTTTCATTGAATTGCCACCGTCGGAGCTCCGCCTCTCACCCCCTCTTTCTCTATAAATATATATACTTTTATATATATATATATATATATATATATATATATAGTATGTACAAGGAGGATTCTACACCGAGTGCTACACCGAGTAAATATACATCTACGAGAATTTACAGCTGAAGCGCCCAACTGACACGAGAAGGCAGATATAGCGATGAAATATCGCTACGCTATTAGTCGCGAATGCCGAGATGCAACGGTCTCTCGCACCGTGACTGGAACGCGCCCGCGCATATATACATACGATGTGTGCTATAATCTGACAAGCGTCGACCTCCTCTCGTACATATGCGAAACTAGGCAATTAGGGAAACGCAAACTATGTATACCGTCATATATACGCACACAATATTCCGAAGCGCGAGGGTGGCTCTCGAGATTTCACCAATTTACGGTAAATTCGCTCTCGAATTTCCGAGTGAAATAGAGGAGACGATATTGGCGTACCGAAACGCGAAATTTAATGATGGATATACTTAATTTAATAATGTTTATGGATAATTGGTCCAAGGTATGGGACTATACAAAAAGTGCAAGGATAAACTTCAAGACGATTCAATGAACATAATCGTTTTTCAACGTTTTGAAATTGGTCAATGCGCTAAACGAAACGATTAAAATTGATAAAGTACATTCTATTCCCATTGAGAGAACGGATTTCCATAGAGAGAACGAGAGAATGAATTATTAATATTTGATAATAATTAACCCGGAATTCGTGCAATTTAATAGCACGTAGCACGTAATTACAGTGCGAATACGTCGATTAACGACATACTCTATTATTGGATATTGCCAATATTACCGATATTCCTAATTCAGATGGTACATTGTGAATATTGTAAAAATCATGAAAATACTGGAATAATACCTTGGGGTAACGATTCGTGGTTTGCTTTCATTGCTCTCTTCATTGGGACATCGCGAAATTGAAAGTTTTTCGTACATTCCGAATCGTCTAATTAATTACTTGTGTTTAATGATTATGTCAATCAAAACAAAAAAAATTTCTAAAATTTTTAAAAATCCGGAAACGGAAGTCGACTTTCCATTAACTGGAAGAAATTTCCGATTCCTCCACTTGTCATCTTCGCACTACCAACTTCTCTAGGTCGGGAGATAAACATAAGGAAAAACAAACTACCCCAATCCAAAAAAACATAATGTTGATATAAATTCTTCTCTGGACATTTCTAAAATTTGTAATACCTTGCCATCGTCAATTAAAGTTTCTCCGTAAGTAAAGCTGTTAGTAGACGAAAAGATTCGAAATACTCGACTAAATACCGTCGCAATTTATACATGAATGCAAGAGTCTACGACTCGGTTAAGCGCGCTTAAACGATGAGAAGGGAAGGAAGAGAGTTAAAGGGTGTCTTTCGTGTGGTCCTGTACATGTTCTACGGCGACGATAGCATGAACCCCGGACTCGCTGCATAATTAAGCACGAGTCTATACACTCGAGCAAACAGGGTTAGCAATGTTGGGCTATAATCGAGATATATATATATAGTGGGAGTATAGGAGAGGCAGCCGAAATTTCAGTGAAGCTGCAACGGGCGTAGTGTATACGTTCATCGTCGTCGTTGTTGTAGTCGTTATGAGAGAAGGACGATGGTGAAGGGATGGCGATGTGTTGGCTATGCCCGCCAAGCACGTGAACCAAATAGCGCTAGGAGAACGGAATATGCGAAGCGTTTATCGTGTAGTGGTCGGCAGTTGGTGGTATATATCGAGAATCGACAAACTCAACGCTATCCGCCGTCTCTATCATCTACATCGAGGCTTACCACGCGCTCTCTTCCACCCGCTATCTCTTACTCTATCTCACTCTCCTCACCTTCGCCCTATCAAATAACTACCCCTAGAGATTCTCTCGTGATTCGCGTTGCCAGACACCAGTCACGTGCATTGTAATTGTCGTTTCCCTTACCTCAACTACATTTACGACGATGTGGTCCATTAGAGCTTTGTTATTCGCCGTTATTTCTATTTTCGAACATACTTCGGTCAATTTTTGTTATATTATTTCTAATTATTTCATCATTTTTGAGAAAAAAAAATGAAACAAACTTTTCCCTTTTTTTTATCATATTTACTCAGAAAGCTTGTAAAATTTAATGAGTTGCGACATAGTTTTACGAAGCAAAACGAAAGCCGAAATAAGGACGGGAAAAGGGGAAGAGAGAGAGAGAGCTAAAACGAGTAGACGTTGCCGAAGGAAAATAGTGGTATAAAAGAGATGAATGAAAAACAAAAATTGAAAAAAATGTGAAAAAGAGATAAAACTACAAGAATGATTGAAGAGAACGAGGCAAAGACACGGAGGGAATGAACGACCGGTAGAAGCGCGAAGGCAAATTCTCACAAGGTTCTCTTGGTCGCGTTCTCGAAATAACCGTAATGGAAAAGCGACATAAAGTTGGGAGTGCCCCGGTCTTGGGTCGAGTCGAAACGCGAACGAAGGAAGATATGAAAAAGAGAAACGAAAGGAAAGGAAAGAAAAAAAAACAGAAAAAACAAAACTTGTTACATCGAGCAACCATAAAAAATGCGAGACATCTCAGCGAAGAGATCCGAGATGGAAAGGAAAACTGTATAAGTGTGTAGACGAATCTGGCGAAGACAAAAAAAAGACGAAATCTTGGATCGTTACGTTGCCCGCGCGTTTTCTTGTCGTTTCGTCGACCCAACACACTTTTCGAAGCTACAATTTTTCGTTTCCTTTCACATATATGTATATGTAGGTATATAAATAGTATCGTGGCTTTGGTCATATCATTCTCTGCCAAAAGTTTTCGAAACAAAATCTCAGTCTTATCACTGTGAAAAACAAAAATTTTTTCTTATATTTTTATACGAATAAACAAGAAAATCCTCAATGCAAATTGTAAAATTAGACCTGAAGAACACGAAATAAAAATAATCATAGAATATAAAGAAATTAAAAATTTGTTTAAAAATATCTTTTCGTACAAAATAAATATTTTTTCATCAGTTATCGCCCTATTCTAATCAGCTGTTAGTTATTTAGTAAAATTTTTCTTGTCTCTCCAAAGGAGAATTTGGAGAGACAAGAAAAATTAAAAAAAAAAAATATTGACAGGACATTGTGAGAAACGCGTCGTGCATACGTTCGCGTAATATATTTTATGCAAACAAACATTTTCATTTTTACGAATGAAAATCAGTGGGATCTCGCCAAATGTGACGGAGAATTAACGAGCAATATCGAAAACTGGGAACGATGAATTTTAATATTAACGATCATGTCGGTACATAAATAGCTTTTAAAATATTCAACGAAATTTACACGCATTGTAATCCGAATACAGGAGCGTTGTCATCGCTTCGATTAAGCCGAAAACTCCGTTCTATTACGAAATGAGCTATAAACAAAAAAAAAACAGAAAAATATTACAGACCATCGTGCAATAATTTTGGTCCGCTGCATTGCGCGCATAAAGAAATTCGGGGACATTTTCTTCGCTTCGCATTTTAATTCAAATGCATTATTGCCGTGCATTCCTCGCCGTATTCGTCCGGCGTTCGAAAGCCGTAGCGAAATGAACGCCTTTCCTCTCGTGACAACGCATAAGCATATATGCAAAAGTTTCCCTGCACTCGGATAATGGACAGCGAGGTTCTCCCTTTCCCACATGGTATAACCGCAGCGGAGCAACAGCAGGGGTAATACATGGCACGGAATAGAGAAAAGAGCAAAAGGCGACGGGAAAGAGGTATATAAATAGAGAGAGAGAGAGAGAGAGAGAGAGAGAGAGAGAGAGAGAGAGAGAGAGAGAGAGAGAGAGAGAGAGAGGGAGCAGAAGAGCAAGAGTTTAATGAAAAATCGATGCACCGAGCCTGCGTATATAACGAAAAGCAATGTATATCTGTATACATATTGTAGAAACGACCGTGGCGACGGCTGGAGAAGTCGCCGAGAGAATACAGCACCTATATATAGCCCGCCAATGAAATCGCGCTCGAGGGTTGGATACCAGACCCTCCCTCTCCGCCCCTATAGCGCTGCTTTTATCGGAGAAAGGAGAGAGGGTGAGGATTCGCGGGTACCTTTCCCAACCGTAACATTTTTTCTCACGCATATATATGTATGTATGTATATATATATATATATATATATATATATATATATATAAGATGTGTGTGTGTGTGTGTGTGTGTGTGTGTGTTTCTATATATATATATATATATATATATATATATATATATGTAATGTACATAGGATTATATTATACATAGAAAAGTATATAGGCTTTCAGTTTTAGTCATTCTTTCGTAACGGAGCGCCGGAGGAGCACCGGCGCGGCGATAAAAATCCCCGCAAGAATGCAAATTTCTGGCACGGATCTGCACTGCAAAACTCCCAACGGTAAAATTAACAACGGACGCGTCGCAGTGTACAACAGGGATCGCGCGGGTGTGGAAGTGGAACCGAGGCAAGGGCGAGGAGAGAACCGTTGAAACGGCGAAAGCCGCGAAAGCGAGCTTTCGTTCGTTTCGTTTCTCGTTCTACTGTATACGTACCGCTGATGTCGTTTCTTTCTCGGACTTTATCTCTATCTCTCTCACTCTCTCTCGCATACCGTGAGAAACGAGCGAGAATGAGCATGTCACGAATTTACGGAAGCTGACGCTGATTTATTCTCCCACGAGATAGACGGCGAGAAAATCCGATGAGAAAAGCGAGGCAAAAAACAACGCGCCAATGTCAAAATCCGTCGGACATGGACGGAAGATCTCGTAGCGCCTTCTATGTTACGACGTACGTATGCTAGTAGTACTATGACGCCACCGCTATTAAAGCACTGGCGCGCGTGTCGCTTTTCAATGAGCGTCACTATCGCACACGAAGAGCTCTCACGCGAACCAACTCATGTTCTGCGCATGACTCGCTTTCAAAATAAATTTGTAAATACGCGGCAGTATTAGAGGAAGGGATTTATTATTGTAACTGCTAAAACTCGTTATTCAAATTTTCTCGAAGAATGTAACGCTGAGCATAAAGAAACAAAAACAATCCTACCGGACGTTGGGATTTCACATCCGGTGCAACGAACATTACTTTATTATATTCACGGGGTGAAAAATAATCAGAGATGCGAGGGAGCCTCGTGGTGCTTGAATTTATATGGAAATATTATGAAATAATATTTTGAATCACTCATTCGTGAAATTATTTGAATATCTTTTTAATGCCGATGTAAGCTGTTTATTTTTTGTTTATATTTCTGCGTCTCTTACCTTTATACGTCCATTCGTCACAATATTGATTGATCCTAAACCCCAGAATCAGATTGTTTTGTGAGATTCCATGAGGAAAACAAAAATTACGAAAAATCCACGAATCCAAAAACATTTTATCTTTCTACTGTTATTAAATTGTATCTAATCCCACGAAATATTCTCCAACGAAATATAATCGCCACTCGCGAGTAAAACCGCACTTTGCTATTCACAAAGTGAAGCAGAGACGAATTTGCGTAGCGAGACATATAAATTTCACTTACTATTTACCGACGCCAGCCATGCAACGCTTCCTAACTTACCGACGTACCAAATTGCCGACCGAGAACGTCAAGGTGTTACCGGGAATATTCGAATGGACCGAAGTAATTTTAGTCACTTTGTCACTTCAGCTGTTCCCATAACAAGTTAGTGGCTATATTTTTAAATCGTATTGAAATAATTGGAGAATTTATCGCAGTATTTTGAACAGTTATACTTCTTTCCAGCTCCACGTGAATTTATGTGAAGGAAAATAGACGATAAATCTGTCTCGCTCATTGTGTCCCACGTGTGGTACGTTACGCAAGTGAATGCATAATTTACATTTTCCTCTCTCGGCCCTAGTTATGCATCCATCCACTCGAAAATATGGAGAGTCGCGAGTTACCGGATTCAGTTGGCAGATTCCTCCTCTTTCTACTCCCTCTTCACCATCCCTTCCCTTATCCCCCTTACGACATAACTGATTCGCTTAATATTCACGTGTTCGTGGTTAAGGTTTCTACAGCAATAGGGTGGCCGAGAATAGGGCGGGGATGAGCCCGTACAGTACGAGGGGGTTAGGAGGGTTAGAAGCTTAAGGGAATCCGGAAGGATGCTTACCAATACAACCGCACCGGGACAATGTAACACGAGCTCCATTACCCCGAGAGACTCTATTATATATTGACGGAGATTCTCAACGACGTGGGAAACATTGAATCCGTATATCCGACGTATCTATGGAATAGAACTCGATAATAATTATCTCTATGGTAAACACATAGTGAGATATCGTATTGCATAAGTGCGTCTCTACGCTCTATACAATATACAATACAAAATAGCAGCTGGAATACGAAAATAAAAGAAAAATTCATAAAAGTTCACGTATTTTTGTTTATTAATTTTGGTTTCCAAAACGCGCTTCGAAGTATTTGTAGTATGTTCGTCTTGTAAATACTTGAGCATCATATTTTTCGTTCTCCTGAAACAGTTCGTCGTAAAGTAATACGCTTGGAACTTCGTCCCAAAATGTTGTAAGTCGGATTTTTATCGACTTCGTAAAAGATACTCGTCGCGATTTTTTAATTCAACGATATTTATACAAATTTTTAGTCCAGCTAGTGTTCTCACGACTTAAAATAATCAAAAGTTTGATACGTGATATTGAAAAAAATATGAAATTGAATATAAATTTTTTGTTAAGTAAAATCTTTCGCTCTCAATTATCTTCAATTAATCCGTAGGTATAATTTTCTAATTCGGCAAATATCATTTACGTTACGAGAAATCTGAGATAGTGATTTCAACGAGAAGTATTTTTCCAAGTCATCGTAAAAATTTCAAAAACGAAACTTCGAGAGTATAAAATCATAAATTTATTTTAATTTTCGCGCTAAAAATCCTCCCACCTTCTCTACCCGTAAGATACAGTCGAGTAATATACAGTAATATGAATATGTAACCGAAACTCCGAGGCAAGAATACAGAATACGCTCACTCCAGAATACAGAATACCTCTCTCATTATCCAGTCGGTGCAAATGAATTTTTAATTTTACTTACAGAAGATTATGCAGGCCGGATCTCGCGCCCACCCCACATGCGCACTTTCAACAATTCTGACCCTCGGTGACTATAAGATTTGCATTAGACGCATTAGGAATAACGGGATACCGTGCGAGAAAGCCCCAATTTAATTCGGTTGTATCCGCGCCAGAGGGAACCGAACAAATGCCGCGTCTGACCAAACTCGAATTCGTACTACTTGCAAATTCTTACGGAGCTTTCTTCTCGCCTTCAGAGCCCGGCAAACGTAGGTACGAATGAAAATCGTTACCAAAGCAAATTACAACAATCAGAATAATAAACCATTGGTTTAAAAAATGAATCAAGCCCGAGATTTACAATCGTACTATGAAAAATATACGAAATATTAAAATTGGTTTCTCGATCATTTAATTTTATGTGAAGAGTTTAATTGCGAATCAATCTAAATATTTCTATTTTTCTATGGACTACGGATCGACAAATATTTAATGAAGTTTTAAAGTATATACAATATTTATGTACTTGCACAACTAATTGTCAGCCATATTTCCCCCTCCCCACTCCAAGTATGTTACATAATATCACCATATATTTTGTTCTTTATACTTTCATATCGCGAGTCCGCTTATACAATTTTATTTTTAATGGGGCTTATAATCCGACGGATAAAATGCAGTGACATCGTTAGCGACACTGCGCATCACATAAACTAAAATTAATCGAAACTGGACGCTGAACAAAACTATGCGAAAAATCACAGAGGAACAAAACACGGTCGTAGATTTATTTTTAAATGAAAATAAACAATGAAACTTTCAGAATTTATACCAACACGAAGGAAACAAAAAACCATTGAAACAAAAATCCGAAAAAAGCAAGGTAGAAGGGTTTTATCATTATTTTTGTGTACGTATTAAAACTGGTCGTCTTTTTGTGTGTCGAAACCTACTAGATACCGACTAGTTTATTTACGTCGCGTAGATAGCTTCAGAAACTTTTTGTAGCGATTTACAAATACTGAAGCTTAAAATGCTGATGAACCAGAAAATTGCCCTATATAGCACGCCCTCTTTCCCTCCCTCTCTATAAAAGAAAGTGGTTTTATTGAAAATGAAATGCTCGATTCACGATTCGAAAATTTATCAACTGTATGTGTGTGAGTGTATGTAAAATCATTCTTTTTCCCCGAGAAACTTTTTCAATTATATGAGATGTATATCGAAGGGTTGTACCTCGTCATATATGAGTGGGTGTGTGCGAGAGAAGGTGGAGAATGGATGGACGAGTGTTGGTGAAAATTGGCGAGGAAAAGTTTGTTGAACTCGCCCCCAGTCGCCTGGCAGCCCCTTCGATTCCGCCAGAAAATTAGCACAGCCTGTGCCACGGAAAGTATAGGGGAAGAGGGTCCGAGGAAAACTCGGAGTCGCATGGGGGCAACAACGTTTCTCGCTCGTTAAACAACAGTACGAGCTTTATCACTCAATTTGCAGCACTCGGATTCTGAATGAAAAACGATTACTTTGTTTTTCTATAAAATAAAGCAACAAATGTATAAATGTATTTTAAAAAAAT
>JAPYZU010003703.1:0-10382 GCA_030523005.1 Tryphoninae sp. B BG-2022a | reverse complement strand
ATCAATAATCTTTTTGTGTTTTTTGTTTCAGATCAAAATTGTGACCCCCAACGTGGACACCATATCCAAGTGCATTTTCTGCAACAATTGTTTCATCATGTTTATAGATATTAATTAATAAATAAAACGATCTTTAAAAAAGTGTTTTATATTCTTCAATACCCAATTAATATACACAAAAAAACCAGACCGATTAGATTATTTTTTCTTTAAAAAAAAATCGCGAAAAACAGCGATTTTTCGGGCTGTCACATTGGAAAGCTCCCTTAATTCTCTATGGACCTATTGCGACGTGGCCCGCGATAACTTACCTAGCATAAGTAACAGTGTACATACTATACATAGTGATGATGAATAAACCTTTGGACTAATCAGCACTGTGGATAATTACTTTTGTGCTTTTCCTCGCAACCCAGAAGTGCATCGTGCGGTGATGTGTGCGCGCGTGCGTTAGTGCTACAGCTCAGCTCGCGTGACTCGTTTTACTTGTTTCGTCGGTTATATTGGTTACCCGCGATGTTGTTGGCTCAAGTCGAAGCTACGATTGGCGTGCAGGAATCTCGCGCAAACTTTCTGAGTTGAACGGCTATCGAACTGCAGAATGTGAAAACGGCGGACAGCATTGAAGTCTGGACTGCAACTAATGAAGTCCTACTGGGAGAAATTCAAGATCACTCACGACAAGTTGATTAGTATGGGCGGCAAATTAGAAGACTTCTCGGCGCTTCCGTACAAGTACATGAAATCGAAAGTGTTCAATCAGAGTCTACGAGATTACGCTGCCGTTCTAGAACTGCTGCTCCCGCTGATTGAGGAGGCTGGAAGCGATATGCTGTCCAGAACCCGGCGACCGTCAGCTATGGCTGGGAACCCCGCTCGTTCTTCTCGCCGCGCTTTACCTGAGATAACGATTCGGACTTTCGCGGGTGAGTATGCGTCCTGGAGGTCATTCCGTGATTAGTTTTCGTCACTCGTTATTGAGTGACTGACCTGAGCTGACCAACGTCGAGCGAATACGATACCTGCGGACGTGTCTGCGAGACGGGCCCACCAGCCTCGTCGCGAACTTGACTGTGTCGGAGGATTCTTTTACCACGGCTTGGAGACTGTTCATCGCGCCCTACGGAATCAACGGCTCCTGATTTCTACCCAGCTCGACCGGCTCATCAATACAACGCCGATGGTTGTGTCATCGACTGCCGAGCTCCACCGAATCGTCTTGGGCACAGTTGAGTCGATCACTGCACTCGAAAGGCTCCGACTCGATACCGCCTGGCACCCTATTCTAGTGTATCTGCTTGTTTGCTGGCTCAGCCCCCGATTTCGAGCAGTATGGGAGAACAAATTCGGCGATTCTACCGAGTTTCCAACGCCGGGCCAGCTCTTGATTTTCGTGAAGGGGCGAGCTCGAGATCTCGAAAGCATGGAGCTGAGTGGAGAGGCGACGAATACCATCCCGGCGTGGAAACAAACCCGCTCACCTGTCCGCTCATCGTATCGGGTCAACCTCGTGCTTATATTGTAACGACAATAACTTCATGGCGTCCTGTTCCAAGTATGGCTCATAGGCAGCAGCTGCTGGAAGGAACATTGTAGACCGCCTTCACCTCTGCTTTGAGGTGGAGGCAGTCTACGTCGTCGACGTCGGAATCCGCTTGCAGATCCAGACCTGCTGGATCTGAAGAGAAGGTTGCCGCTCCACAATGAAACGAGGAGCCTCCCGCTCCCCATCGACTGGCTCCAGTCGGTGTCCTGCTCGCGACCTGCTCTGATCAGCTCCTCCGTTCCGGGGACAGTTCAGCTCGCTATGGACCCGGGTTCAGAGATTTCTGTCGTGGCTGTGGCTTTAGTTCGGAAGAGTCGACTTCCAAAGAGGCGAACCGATGTACAGCTCCCCGGAGTTGGTGATTCAGCTTTTGGAATCACGACCAGCTTCGCCCAGCTTACGCTCCGATCCTGCTACTCCGAGGTCTCCATCACCATAACGACGTATGTATTAGAGCAACTGTGAACAGCACTGCCGTGTTTCACTGCTGAATGGCACAGCTTGTCACTCACAATCTGTGGTCGCATGGTCTACCCCGGCTCCTACGATAAGAGAGTTCATGGCCGGGGCTCGATAGTACTCCCAATACTGGAGTCTACCTACAGAAGATGCCGGAAGTTGTTCTCGCACTGCGCGACCTTCTGCCGCGATTTTGGTACTTATTGTTAGTCGATTGATTCTCGTAGCTTACAACGGTTCTGAGGAAGGTTCGGCTCTTCACTCGCTTCCTCTGACTCCAGGAAACTTGGAGCTTGCTCAGATCTTCTGGATAATGGCCACACAGGCGGCTCATAGTATAGACACTCCGAGAATCGCCGGACTCAATATATTTGATCGCTCGCCTCACACCCTTCATAGACCGGTATGGGGTTTTACGCGTCGGAGGGCGGCTCGCAGTCCGAACCACTCGGCTGCGAAAATAAATATCCAGCGATCATCCCTAGGAGTTCGCCCTTCTCGGAGTTGGTAATCCGCGATTCTTAGATTTGCATGTTTTACGGAGGAAACCAATTAACACTCACCGATCTTCGCCCGAGGTATTGAATTCTCGGCGGAAGGGCACCAATCCGGTTCGTGCTGCGTTGCGTCGTCTGCGCTCGTCACCGCAGGATACAAGCTCATGGGACAGCTCTTCGCCGTTTGACTTTTTCCAGTTCGTGCATTCTTCCACACTGGCGTCAATTACGCCGGATTAGTGCTGCTCCACACATCGAAGGGACGACGCCATAAGTCTTATAAAGGTTGGCTCGCCGTATATGTGTGCATGACGATAGGCTGTTAGAATGCTCTTCTCGTCCGTCTCCAGCGACTCCAACCGGTGAAGTAGCATCTGGATTGAACATTAGTAGAAAACTTGCTCACGTTCGAGGAGTTGTCAATATTGCTAGCTCAAGTTGAAGCAGTCCTAAACTCACATCCGTTGGAGCCCCTCTCGGGCGATACGGACGACTTCTCTGCGCTCGCCCCAGGATGCTTCCTCATTGGGAATCCGCTCGCTGCCGCCCCCGAGTAGTTAATTCCGCGCATGAGTCGATGGCGGCGCATTCAGTAAAAGGTCTAGTGGTTCTGGAGAATGTGGTCCACCAACTATCTGCAACGACTCCAAGGCATCGCACGATAGAGTCGGCTCTATCGTACTGCTCATCAACGAACGCTTCCCTCCGACGAAGTGGCCACTCGCTCTCGTCACCCGATTACACATCGAGAAGGATGGTCTCACCAGGGCGGTGACCATCAAGACCACCACCTCGACCTTCGACCGACCCATCGCTTAGCTCATGCTCCTGCCCGGTACCATGGAGAGGGGACGCCATCAGCTCTGAGACCATCGCGTTGCCAACGACAGTGCCAGCTATTCTGGTTGACGGCTGAGGGAGGATGTTACAGCGACGCCGGAATTCCCGTTCAAAAGGTTCCCGTTCAATTATTTCGGTTTATTCCTTTCGGTTAAATCTAAGAAAGTGTGAACACGCCTCGTTCGGGAAACTCTAATTTGGCTCGGCGAGAGCCTTTTGTCATTCTCGACCGGTTCGCGTTAACGTACCTAACATAAATAACCATGCTCATGACGCTTTATACGATGCCCATATACAGAAACGATTAGTTGAAAATCTTGAAATACAGAGTATGATCCAAATGGCTGGAACTTACGAATATGTAGAACTGAAAATGGAAAATTCTCGACGAATCAGGAATAATTTGTAATATTTAACACCGCTTGAAGGAGTAATCTTAAAAAAATATGTTACAGAGATTATTTGACTTTAATATCACATATCAAATGTTAAGTGAAATATTTTGGTATGAAGGTTGTGACGAATAATTTTTCTCGGCAACGGGGGAAAACACCTTCCACAATCGTCACCTTCGTCCGTCGGCGCCGCGTCCGCGCATCCGCAAGTGCCGACTTGGGCGCCAGTCGAGTTTTGTTTCGCCGGTCTCGACCATCGGTACAGAACTGGCGATCGTGGGAAGAACTCGCCGCGATCGCACTAACTTGTCATCGGCCAGCACGCAACAACAACCACAACAACAACAACAACGACAGCGACGGGAGACGGGAATGATCTCACGATGCTATCATAAAACCATTAGAAACTTGAACCGGTGACAATAAATTATAAGTACTAATTACTGAATTTGATAAATTTAAATACATTTACTATGGCATATAATGCTGTTTAAGATACCAAACATATTTTATGATATTACTTTTACACAAACTGTGTTTTTGTATCAATAATTTAAGATGCCCAAAAATAAATCATTGTAATACTACTCTTTCCCGGGTTTCCTGCCCCTCGTAAAGAGGTGCGGGGAGCAGGGGTGAGGCCAACCGGGCGCGTCCTCAGGTGGCAGATAGAGGACGTCCAGATTGAGAAGCTACCCTCAAACGGACAGGGAAATGGGGGCGCTATGGCGACCGCGACCTTGGACGGGGGGGGGGGCGTGGAAGCCTCTGGTCAACGAGTGCAGTAAGGAAACCATCCAGCGTAAAACGTGGACAAGGCGACCGAAGGCCAAGTCGGAAACCATTCTCCAAGCCAAGGTGGAAGCTATCGTGCCGAGGGCTGGATGGCACTTGGGTTAAAGTGCGTTGTACGATGCCCTTGGGGTATCGCCCCCCCCCCCATTATAATTAGCCTTATCACCGCAACAGGCTCTGCGGTGATGGACCTCTAGTTCCTGTCTACTCGTGGGAATCTTATGGATAACTACAAACCACAAAAAACAGCAAACAGCGCAGTTGTCGGGAACCCGAAAGGGAGTAGTTGCACCGGCCACTGGTCTAACGGCCGAGGGCGAAGGCAGCTCGGATCCCGTTGCTCTCATTACGGTGGGAGCGCGGGAGCTGACTGTCGCAGCCCCAGTCAAACGCGTTGGGGAGGAGGGATCAGCGTACGCCGGGACCACTGACCCAAGGCAAGCGGATCACCGGAAAACTTGCCGCAGTAGAGCGGCAAAGAGGAGGGCCCGGAAGGCTCGGTTAGCTGCGATGGGACCGTCTTCCTTGCCTGCTTACACGGACAAGGCAAAGGGGGCACCCGACGGGCGGGGCTCTAGCAAGAAGCTCAGACCCTCGGATAGCACGCGTCCCGAAAATTACACGGCGCCCAAAAGGAGCAAACTTTTCCCCAGACCCACTGGCTACGGAGACGCGGTCGCCGGGGATAAAAGGTTGGCCATCACACCGGCTGATTACCCCAGCACCACTCTCGGGCAGGGGCAGTACCAACTGGTGATGCGGGCGATCCTTGGGGCGCTGGACTCTAATCCTTTGGAACAGGAGTTCCCGTGCTTTGAGTGTACCCACAGCGATCAGGGCGTCCTCTGGGTGACACGCACGGACGACCGAGAAAAGGCTTGGTTGCGGTCCACCGTACCGAACCTGGCACCCTGGGAGGGCGCCAAACTCTAAGTATTGGAGAAAGAGTGCCTTCCCAGGTTGATCAGAATGACCGCGGTGTTCCCTGATGCTGACGAGGACTTGCACATCCTCCTCGCCAGGATGCAGCGGCAGAACCCGGGACTGCGCACTCCCATGTGGAGGGTGTGGGACCGGAAAGTTGTCCGAGGGGTAATACACGCGGTCATTGAGGTAGACGCCGAGTCCCTCGAACCGCTGAAGGAGCGGAATCTCGCCCCTCACTACGGGCTCGCCCGGGCCCGTTTCTACCAGGCCCGGCAAAGGACCGAGGGAGCGCAACGAGAGTGCGCCCCGAGGCCGCTCGAGAGGAGGCAAACAGACCGCAGGAGGGATCTATCGACCCTGCGGTAGAGTTGAAGAGAGACTCCGCCGCAGATGGCACCTCCCAACCGGAGAGGATGGAGCAGGGGCCCGCGCATGCGACACCGGCGGCTAACACCGTGGGGTCCGCAGAGGCAGGGGACCGCTCCAGGCGTCTGGGAACGCGGGGAAGAAAGGCCAAAGGCCATCAAGGGCACAAGACCTTGCTAGGATGGGCCACCTGGAGACGTAGAGAGGAGTCCAAAGGACACTTGAACGGTCTCGGGCAGGCCCACCCAAATTAGCTCAAGGGACTGCTGAGAAGTCGGCGTACCCTGAGGTGCAAATAGGCGGGGAAAATGGCCCGTAATAGCGCACGTGGCCACTCACCACCCCACCAGTCCCACTCCTCAGCCCTTACCCAACCCCACAAACAACTCCACCATCACGCCTCCCAAGTCCCACTCCCTCTTCCCTCTCCCTACACAAAAAGGAGAAGGGCCAATATTGCGGACGTAATGGCTGTAATACGCACCACAATCTCCCAAATAAATCTGCAACACTGCATTGCGGCCTCAGCTATACATACCGGGACCTTGCAGTGGGGCAGATAGACATATCCCTGGTTCAAGGACCCTGGATCAACCGGGGGCTGGTGAAGGGGATAGATCAGAGGAACGGGACTCTGATATACGATCCCACGGAACGCGGCCCAAGGGCCTGTATCTTTGTAGCTAAGAGACACAGCGCCCCGAAGCTGAGCAGATTTTGTAGCAGGAACGTGGCGGTGGCATCGGTCGGGCTGAGGTTGGGCGGGGGGCAGACGGATCCAGTAATCTGTTCGGTACACCTTCTCCACGGCCCGACTGAGCACCCATCCCCCGAACTAAAGGCGGTAGTGGGGCACTGCCGCAAGGGAGGGTTAGACCTGGTAGTAGGGTGTAACGCGAATTCGTATCATCTCATCTGGGGAAACTCGGATACAAACGAGAGAGGCTCAGTCATGCTGGAATACCTCTCGACAACAAATCTGGATATCATGAACAGGGGGTCGAGACCCACCTTTGTCACCGCAAGAAGGCAGGAGGTCATCGATCTCATGTTGGGCTCCCCAAAAGTGGTGCACCGTCTGAGGGAATGGAAAGTAGAGGATGAGAACACTTTCTCGGACCACCGCCGAATAACATTCAGCTTAGTAGCCGAAGGGGCCCACCATGATGGAGTCACCTATCGCAACCCAAGGGCCACCGACTGGGACCTATATAAAAAGGAACTAAAGGATAGTCTCGGGGAGGCAGAAGGATGGCCGAGGACTGAAGGCAGGATCGAGGGGGGCATGAGCTCGCTCACCTCCTCCATCATCCAAGCCTATGAAGCAGCGTGCCCTCTCAGGACACATAGACAAGGAAAGAAGGTGGCATGGTGGAGCAAGGAGCTTAGCCGACTACGCTCCAGCTCTCGCCGCCTACTCAACAGAGCTTTGAAAACCAAGGTTGCAACGGACTGGGCTGCGTACAAAGACGAACAGCGGACCTATAAAAAGTCCATAAAGAAATCGAAATTTCGGAGGCCTGGGGAAAGTTCTGTAAGGAAGTCGAGACTCTGCCAACAGTGGCCAGACTTCGCAGAGTCTTCGCTAATGGTCCGCAATACAGGCTTGGAGGACTCACTCTTCCCAACGAGGAAGTTGCTGAGAAACACGAAGCCATAATGGAACACTTGCTGGAGGTGCACTTTCCTGGCTCAAGACTGGCGGAGCGAGACCCACAAAACGGGGAATCGCTCGCTGGCACCAGACCGGGCGGCTGGGACACCGCCGCGAGGGTGGTCACTCACGACAGGATCCGATGGGCATTGAACTCCTTCCATAGGTTCAAGAGCCCGGGGGCCAACGGGATCTTTCCGGCCTTCCTTCAGGAGGGGGGGGGGTAAGCCTGATCAGGCACCTAAACTATATCTTCAGATCCTGTCTTGCACTAACAATAAGATATGTGCCATAAGCTTGGAGAGAGGTCATCATTGTGTTTATCCCGAAACCGGGAACGACCAGATACGACCTGGCCAAGGCATTTAGACTTATCAGCTTCACGTCATTCCTACTTAAGACCATGGAAAGACTCGTTGACAGATTCATAAAGGACGGAGCGCGGCTGAGAGAGCCAGTGCACCAGTCCAAACATGCGTACCAGGCGGGCAGGTCCGTAGAGACGGCACTCCATGACCTGGTCCGGGAGATAGAAGGCACACTTAGCAGAAAGAAGGCAACTCTATGCGTCTTCTTGAATGTCGAAGGGGCATTCGACAACACATCTTTCGACGCGATCTGTGAAGCAGCGAAGGACTTCCAAGTTGCGGACACGGTCATCAAATGGATGGACTTCATGCTTCGATCGCCAATAGTAACGGCCAGTCTGGGCCGGACGAGTGTCAGGGCGCACGTCGGCAGAGGGTGCCCACAGGGAGGAGCAACCTCACCTCTGATGTGGCCCATTGTGGTCGACGAGCTCCTGAAAATGCTCGCGGGACGGAAGGTCAAAGTAGGCTTCGCCGATGACGTTTGCATCGCAATCAGCGGCAATCATCTGGGAGCGATGGCAAGCGAGATGCAGAAGGCACTCGGCAAACGTGGTGGCTAAAACCCAGGGTGATAGAGTGGATTTACTCGGCCATCCTGGTCTCGCAACTAACGTACGCCTCCGTGGTATGGTGGCCCGCGCTTGAGCGGGAACAAACCAGGAGAGTGCTGGGCAGAGCTTACAGGCTGATGAGATTAGGGATGACAGGCGCGATGCGCACCACTCCCACCCTAGCTGTAGGAGCTCTGCTTAGCATCCCGCCGCTGCATATTACAGCAGAGGCGGGAGCAAGAAACGCAGCCAGCCGATTGCTTATTCGTGGACAGTGGAAGGGCATAGCTATTGGGCACGCAACGATCCCCTCGAGAGCGGGGGACCTGGAACATGTAACCCGACTCCGTGGCGACTGGTGCCCATGGGAACACCACTTCCAACACAACTATACGGTCCTCTATCCCGACAAACAGATGTGGGTCGAGGATCATAAGAGTATACTGTTACCTGAGGGACTAGTCGAGTACACGGACGGGGCTAAATCAATCGCACCGCGCTCGAACTTTTACACAGTGTAGTGGTAAGGTCCATGCTGGTGAGAGACTGCATAAACCTGCAGACACTAGTAGCAAGTGCCAACAGCGTCAAGGTAGTCTGGGTGCCGGGTCACAGCAGCATCCGGGGCAAAAACAGGCCGCACGAGCTCGCCAGGATCGGTGCCTCGCAGCCCGACATGGCGGGCCTATGCCCCATAGGTATCACCCAGGAGTTCGTGCGACGGGCGACTTCAAAGTGGGTCAACTGAGATTGGTTGTAAGGGTAATTACGGGGCCCTGGCATACGGGAAAACACCGAACGCGGCTCTCAGAGGGCCCGGAATGCAAGAGGTGCCATGACGGGATGGATACACCTCACCATCTCATAACGAGTTGCGCCGGACTCGAGGAAGTCAGAAATGACGTCCTTGAGACCAGTGCCGCAGATGGTTTCGACCTGACGGTCGCGGGGGCGGTAGTACTCCTGAGCTTTCCGTGGGAGGCCGGCTTGCCCTTGGGGCCGACACGGTAACGGTTTGCCCTTAAGGGGCTCGGGCACAATGGTCCTAAGGACTGAGTGCCCGGTCAACAACAAAAAAAATACTACTCTTTAGCAATTATATTTTTACATAAATGATTAATAATGTTATAAATACATCATTATTGCAAAACATTTTATTCCACATTCTCCAGTGTATGCAGACTTGATTCGCTCAGGTCGTCTTTGAATAACCCGCTCATAATCAGTGTCAACAACATTATAGCCATACATATTTTGACAACGTTTTCATACGTTTATATTAATAAGCAGATGGTGAGGAAATTTTTTAACTTTATATAATGGTCAAAATGGTATTTATCTTAAAGTTCGTGCAATTTGGAATTTATGTATCATTCCGAACCTATTTTTTTTAGGTATAAAAGTACGCATCCATAAGAGACCATGTTAAGGTCGCAATTTTCTTTAATAACTTTCTCTAATACTACGGGGACGCTAATTTTGAAAAAATTATTGCTGACTAGTAGTAGTAGTGTCGGTCGGTCGTGGGCGCGGGGGGAGAAGAGGGGGGGGATAGAGTGTGTCGTCATAGTACGCTTTTTTACCCCACTCCACGGCCGCCGAGTATCCTTGGCTCGGTGGTCCGCGGGTGCGGGGAGGGAGGGGATGGATAGTGTCGGTATAGTGGAATGCTTGTTATTTCTTAATTTTTTATTTTTTGGCGTTTCATTAGAGGGGGGAGGGGGTGTCGGTATAGTAGAGCGCTTGTTCTTTTTTAATTTTGGTGTTTTATTAGCTGGGAGGGAATATGTCGGTATGATGGAGCGCTGTTTTTTAGTTATATCTTTTTTTTAAAGAATTAAAAAAATCGATGCAGACACCGAGATTTGAACTGCCGACCCTTGGATTACCAGTCTGAATAGCTACCGCTACACCAAGACCCGTTATGATATTAAGTTTATGCGGAAGGCATTTATAGTGACGGGTCTGGAGCGCGTGACCA
>JAPYZU010003702.1:0-16485 GCA_030523005.1 Tryphoninae sp. B BG-2022a | reverse complement strand
AGAGAGAGAGAGAGACAGAGAGAGAGAGAGAGACAGAGAGAGAGAGAGAGACAGAGAGAGAGAGAGAGACAGAGAGAGAGAGAGAGAGACAGAGAGAGAAAGAGAGACAGAGAGAGAGAGAGAGACAGAGAGAGAGAGAGAGAGACAGAGAGAGAGAGAGAGACAGAGAGAGAGAGAGAGAGAGAGAGAGAGCGCGGTTCTGGTTACTCGAGAAAGTGCAGCTAATAGCCCAGTCGAATTAGCATTTGACCCAGAACAAATCTAAAGTAGCAATTTTTCTTTGCAATTCGGTGGGGGCGGTCACCGGCATATAAATCGAAAAATATCGATCCGACGAAAAAATTTATAAAAACCGAAAATGTAGAAACTTTAATTTTAAACAACTTTATTTATAACAATTTTTCACGTAAAATTGAAAATAAACGAGGTGTTAATCAAACAAAATTTCACCCCCTCTTTTGGGGTATAAATCAGGAAATATCGATCCTAGGGAAAAGTTAATAAGAAACAAAATTGTAGGAAATTTGATTCCAAACAACTTTTGTTATTCTTATTTTTCGTGTAAAGCTGAAAATAAACGACTTATTCAATAATCAAAAATTAACCCTTAAATCAAGATGGCGGACGACGCAACACACCGAATAGCACGCAAAAGCAAATTTAGACTGCCAGTGACCGCCCCCACCGAATTCCGAAGGAAAATTGCTACTATAGATTTTTTCCGGGTTTGCCCCTTTTTTGAGTTAATTCGACTGGGCTAGAATCACAACACTAACGTCATCGGGGAGTCTACGAAAGTCAAGTTGATTCATCGCGATGGCTTTGGGAACGATATTATCCTCTGGTTATCCTCCTATCTTGAATGTAGCAAAGAATTTCTACGAGAACAAAAATAAAACAGTTTTTTGCACTCGGATCTTATTTCGTCACTTTAGTATCGTGGCGATAATATACCCGACGATATATCGTATATTTACCAGGAGCAGGTACTACATAACGCTTTGCATAAATATGTAGGTGTAAAGCACGCGCATAATTATTGTAAAGATAGGACATGTAGTGGCGGTGTTATTGGAGATATCGGAAAAATATCGATATATGTATCGATGTACGAAAAAAAAACGATATTTTTTCCAACGTCAACGCTGCCTTTATTTGACTTTATTCGATGTAAGAAATTATTCTGTGACTGTGAAAATAGCATAGCAAATTGATCTCAACCTTGGGCATCATCTATACTCTACGTGACTTAATAAACAATCACATTTTTGTTACCTATCTTATTTATATTTTGCATCAATTACAAAATCTCACCGATATATCGATATGTTTTTTACAATATCGATACAATATTTTCCAACATCCCTAGGTGTTATCCCGGGTGGAGGTAGTCCGACGTATGACAGTTGGCCGCCTCTCTAATTACCGTAGCCCACACTGGGTTCTCGTCCATTGATTCGTATACACGGTAGGGGTGACAACCGACAGTCAAATCTTTTTATTATTACCAACATAGAGACATTGGTGTATATGCTCGTGTGTAGTATCACGTAATCCTCACTGGTAGCCGGCTTCGAAGGAATGGCCAAGCTCGAGGTCGAGTATCACGCGTGTGTTCGTATATGTGCAATAGCCGGCGAGCCTGTGTTGCTACTCCGGTCGGTGTGGCCAATGACCGCAAAAGCGATTCTTCGCATTCTTCTGCCTGCCCCTCCGGCTCTGCGTTCCTAGCTCCCTCTTCGCAATTCTACTACACATACCTAGACAGCCTTTTTGCGTATACACCAGTATTTCGAAATATCATAGAAAAATGTATTTTCGGAGATGAATAATTAATGCTGGCAATATTTCTCGTAAATCAGACCGGCATTTTTCCATTCAAATAATATCAGGAAGGTAGATTTATTTTAATACTATCATGCACGAAATAGTATTTAGACAAACCTGTGACCAAGGCGACCTTTGAAATTTCACTAAAGAGAAAACAGAAAACACATTTTCTTACATTTAAGGATTTTATTTAAATACTGTCATTCGACGACAGGCCAACGGTGTATTAAAAGTTTAAAGCCATTTATTCAATTTACCGGAAGTACAGGGAGAGACAAAATAATTCTGACATTTTTTAATACAATCGGGTGTTTTTGATACAAAACATTGTGTATTTCGGGTATATCATTACCGATGACAAATGTTGTACCTTTGAAATTTGATCATCCAATACGGACGTAATCGGAGAAAACTAAGATTTTCTTTCGATTTTTCATTGTTGCCTTGGCACACATGTCTGAAAAGTATCTACCTATATATGTATTTACATTTGGATGTTGATTCTCTTGTCAGTTGTCGAAAGGTTAACACGTGGTACGCTCGACGGCTTTTCATTTGTGCAAATAATGGAACAGAGAATTTGCATTAAATTTTTCTATAAGAATGGAATAAAGTGCAGTAACGTTTTAAAAATGTTAAATATCGCTTTTGGTGAATGTGCTATAAGTAAAACAAGGCCTTAGGAGTGGTGTAAACATTTCCAAAAAAGCCGCGAAGGCGTTGAATATGACGAACGTTCTGGTCGCTCCAGCACATCAACAATCAATGAAAGAAATGATTATAAACGATTGCCGAATCACTATCAGAGAGGTTGTTGATGATAGTGACATATCAATTGGAGCATGGCATGCAATTTTTTCAGAGCTTTTGGATATCAAGCGTGTGACATCCAAGTTTTGTATCACAAGTGTTGAATTTCGAACAAAAATAGAAGTGAATCAAAGTTGCTCAGCAGTCGCTAAATGAAGGCAACAACGGTGCAAAAATATTGAACCGTGTCATAATCGGCTATGAAACGTGGGTTTATGGCTACGACGTCAAAATTAAGGCTCAATCGTCCTAGTTCACGCATCCTGAATCGCCTACTTCGAAAAAAGTCGACAAGTGTGCTCGAATGGGAAGGTTATTCCTACTGTGTTCTTTGATTTGAACGGGATAGTGCATCATCAGTTCTTGCAATAAAGTCAAACGAACAGTAACGAATATTTACCAACAAGTTCAACGTCGTTTACGCGAAGCAGTCCGAAGAATACGGACTGTGAATGTGTGATAAAGCAATTCGTGGTTTTTACATCACGATAATGCACCTGCTCACACTTCATTGCTTATTCCAGCATTTTTGGCCAGGCGCAAGACTATAATGATGCCTCCCCCTCCCCGCTTCCATATTCGTCAGACATGGCCCATGAGACTTTTTTTATTCAGAAAAATCAAGAGCACCTTAAAGGGCCGTCATTTTACAAGCATATAGATGAGATTAAAAGCCCTAAATATCAAGTTCCAGAAGTGTTTCAGGAATTGGAAGAAACACTGGCATACGTGTATAACATCCAACAGGGACTGCTTTAAAGAGAATAATGTCAGAATACTTACGAGTATATCCCCGAAAGGGATATAAGTATACGAACGGATAATAGAGCATATAATTCACAGCGAAAGAAAATATCATATTGGGAGGAACTAATTTATTTTCATCGTAGATGAAATACTAGGATAATTTAAATTCAATATTTTTAGTATTTTGGCTATAGAGTATATAGTACATCGTTTGGAGTGTTCGAATCACTAGTGCCAACAAAATATACCGTGTTTCTTGTTTCAATTTCGGATAAATAGACAAATTCGGCCAGTGCGTAATCACCCACGATATTCGTCACGATGCAACGATGGAGCAATGTAAAAAAGGAAAGTGTTTCCGAAACCCGAGAAGCTATCAGAATAATAAACAATAATAGAATCTTTCGAGAAGAAAAGAAAGGCTCCAATTAACGAAATAAATCGACCGAGTTTACTGGATCGTTTGTTACGTAACGTAAAAAAATGTAGTAATAATCGTAATAGCCATTTTATCTTTTTTCTTAATCTAACACGTCGATTTTTACAATATTATCAATGTAAAGAAGGCGCGGTGATAGTTTTGGTAAATTTGTAAAAATAATTTCGACGTTTATCGGATATTTGAAAATTTGTTCTTTATCGAAACAATGGGCCAATAAAAGCTGATAAAAAGATGATTATATATGCATAGTAAGTACATGCGAAGAGGTACAACATAAAAAAATGTTGCAAAAGGAAAAGTAAAGACGTCGAGGTCACGCGCGAGCCCATCCTATACATAGCACATATTACGTCATTCAACCAGACACACCAGTTCTGCAAACTCTCACAACTGTCTCTTTGTTTCAATCCGCACGTGTCTGCAATTCGACCCCGAAAGTGCAGTCTACCTTCCCCCTCCACTTCCCAATCGGTCATTGCCGACTCTCGAGACACGAGGCGCGAAAGATCTCGTCTCATGCGCCGCGGGCTCCTGTGTATCTCCTTCTCCACGTGACAAAACAGCGAAATTGAGCCAACTCACTCTGCCTCATGTGTCGCGCGCGCGCGCGCGCGCACGCACGCACGCACACACACACACACACACACGCGCGCGTTTATATATATATATATATATATATATATATATATATATATACATACTAATATCGTTATAATACGTTAGTGACACAGCTCGCAAATAACGCGGTCGACACTACCAATTAGACCGTTACACGTGCAAGCAAGTCTCATTCATTTTCGGCTAAATTAAGCACACGATCTTTTAATGATGCGTGGGTCAAATGAGAAATAAAAACTGTCCTGTTTGAAGTTTGCGTACGCATCAATTGACACGTTTCGTCTACCCGTTTGTAAAATTCCATTCCAGCCAAGATCTATCGAAAAGAATTAGATACGTATTTCGTAACGTAAATTGGACTATTTCGGCTTAATAATTATATCATTATTATATTATCTTAAATCATTATATAGAGTTTATTTGTATTGTGCGAGATAGGCAAATTGTTATATGTTACAAGAGAAGTCAGTCGGTCGGGCTCTGGTGTAAAATAAATAAAGTTACGAAAATTTGATTTGCGGATATAAAATTAATATTTAAAGCAGTAGGTACAGAAGAATATGAAGAAGAAGAGTGGTCGCTAGTGGGACCAGGTCCAGGTAAACAACGACTCTCGCCGTTTGTTTAGAGTCGACGACGTTTTCGATTCAGCGACCATTTCGTTTACGGGCTCCGCGTTGACATAATTTGAAGCTGCATATATTCTCGGAGTAGTGGGGTGGATAACAACGTTGACCTCGGAGCCCGAGTCAATGATGGCATCGTCTTCGGGGTATCGCCTCGATGTTAATGAACGAACTGTGATACTCGGATCGAGTACGTTTGCGTCGTTTTCAAGATCTCGATTATTGAGAATTGCGTTCGCGAGCTCCGGGTTCATCGTCAAGACGTTTCCGTGGACCAGATTGACGAATTCGGCCCAGAGAACGTAATTGCGCCGGATCCCACGAACGATGTGATCGTCAATCTGCAACGAGATCGAGAACACGTGCAACCATCGGACCTCGATTGTCGGACATTCCCTCGATTTAAGTATTTGGGGATCAACCATCGTGGGAGCCTTTCTTGAAATATACTTATGTCTTATCAAAAAAAGCACAACATACCCGGTCATAACTTTCATCCGTCTTCGGGTACTAAATTCGGGCAACGTTTCTTTCAAATTTGAGGTCGAGCCATGAAAATTTGGTAAAGCTGGGTGGGGCTTCGCCAATTTGTTTTTGGAATTTATTTATTCTTTACCTGTTTGGACAAGAGGGCGGATTAAAGACGGCATAGTTTAAAAAGATTCGCTGCAAGTTTATTAGTCGCGAAATTCTGTTAACGTACACATTTTCCTACTCTCAATGTCTTAAGGGGGTAAACCACTCTAGAGGTCGAAGAATATAACAAACTTTGGGATTTGTTTTTCAAGAAACTAGACGACGCATTGAATTGCGGTAAAACTGTCCTCATTATACAAGTATTGAGCATTGTTTATAAATTTTATCAGTGCTGTACTAAAGAAGATGGCGGCTTATCAGCATTTTCCCAGCTATGCCTTTTCTTTTTCATTGCTGCCTGGTCGAATCCATAATGCAATTTCAAAGCTACAATAATAAACCAAAAAGCAGAATTCGATAAAGTATGATAACAGTCTCGACACTACGTAGGATTTGTTTTGTATATTGCATAGTTCAAATGTTATTAACAATTTTTGTGCATTTTTTTGCGTTTGGTCGACATTTTTTTTCAACAACAGGCCATTTCTGCAAAATTCATTAAAAAAAAAAGTTGTACGTACCGTCGAAGCTGTTATCACACAATATCGAATTCTTTTTGCTTCATTATTGTAGGTTTGAAATTGCAGCAGTTATGGGTTCGGTCAGGTAGGAATGAAAAAGCAACAACGCAGCTAATAAAATGCTGTGAAGCCGCCATATTTTTAAGTACAGCTCTAATAAAATTTATAAATATTGTTCTACACTTATATAATAAGGAAATATTTACCGAATTTCGATATGTCGTTTAGTTTCTTTGAAAAAAATTCTAAAGTTTGTTATATTTTTCGGTCTCTAGAGTGGTTTACTACCCTTTTGCCTCCTAATATAAGGCGCATGGAAACGATTGTACATTGATGTATCTTTAGTTTCAGCCAAGATCGCGTATGGATGCAAGCGTTGGCCGTGCTGCATATTATTTATATGTACGTATAGTACCTATGTATATGCTGCACGAGGTACACATGTCTCCGGCAGTCTGTCGCGGCCGGCCTCGACCTGCTTTCTTTCTGCCTTCTTCCTTCATCCCAAATCGTTCTTTTTTTTTCTTCCTCTTTCTTTTTTTCTTTCTCTCTCTCTCTCTCTCTCTCTCTCTCTCTCTCTCTCTCTCTCTCTCTCTCTCTCTCACACTTTTTCTTTCTTTCTTTGTTTCTTTCTCACTCTGATATTTTGTTCGGTACTTCTTTGACTTCTTCTTTTTCCTTTCGCTCTTATTGTTAGTTGCCGCCCCTCTCCAATACCGTTGCCACAATGCGAGTCATAATTTATTGCACGATAATCGAGAGACCCCGACTATTGACACCGATTCCATTTATCGTTCGAACGAGATCGAGAGCTCGTATTATACATGCGTTGGAAGGATTTCACGTGCAGCACGTGCGATGCGCAATGTGTCCTCATTTGCAATACGCAACCAAGTAATTTCAACATTTGAGATCTTCACCTCGTTGACTGGTGAATGAAAAACGATCCGGCGGCATAGCCGAAGTAACACGATGAATTGTTCGTAAAATTTCAAGTGTCCCCGAATCTTAAAGCGCTAACTATCTACGCTGCTGGACAAACGAATGTCATATTTTTCTCTCTATGAACTTCTCCAATCATACATTATTGACATTCTGGCAACGATTTGTTTCTATCTACGAAGGAACGAACCACCTCGTAGCTTCCCTTTTTATTTCCCATAACATTTTATTGTCCACCAAATACTTAAGTTAATTGCACCAATATATTTGTTTAACGAATAGTTATTGTGGATTCAATACAGTCTTTGATTGACACAGGAAATTGTAGCGTTAAGTCGCCCGTAGGTACATCGGTTGCTTCTGTCTGACTATCTGTCGTTTACTCGTGCCAAATCTCTTTATTTTGTTTATGCCTCGTCGATTAAATTTCAGCCTTAAAGTGTTAAAACATATTCATAGCCACGCGACAACTATGTCGGGAGAACAGACACACTTTCACACATCCGCAAAGAAGATTAAGGCTCGCGGCCCTCCAGCGTTTTTTTATCATTGCATAAGCCGTAATTAGGAAAAGTTTGAATCGTAGCCCATATACGATCGTCGATAAATAATTAATTATTTTAAAGTATGAAAGATATTTTTAAATTGCGTTTCATGACGACGAGTAAACGTTTATTTTAAAGGCTCAAATATTTATTTATAAAATAGTATTCACCGTTCAATTCCATATTCTGCAATTGGATGATCCGAGCTAGTGAATTATTGATTAGAAATATTTTAAACGACGATACTTACGTCAATCTTTTTTTTTTCTACTATAAAAAATCCCTACGATTTAATTGAAAATTGATTATTCAATTACTCTAGAAAATTGCACATGCTCGTACTTATGCTTGTTTTAATGAAAAGAGTCGCTGAAAATACCATCGCTATAAGATCTTTCGTAAGAAATTTGTGATTTCGTGTGTAGTATCGTGGTATCCCGTCAACATTATTTCATTTCACGCGCCAATTGTAGCCGATGGAGATTCGATCTCTTTCGTAATAGTGAAAAACTCTCAAGGCACTTTCCACTCACGCCCCCCTTTCTCCATCTCTCTCGCTTGGCTACTCACTTACTATATATTCCCTAATATTTTGTAAGCACGCCTTCTTCGCGTTGTCGGCGTCATTTTCGGCTCTCTCTCTCTCTCTCTCTCTCGCTCTCTCTTTCTCTCTTTCTATCTCGCTCTGTCTGGGACTTCGAAATATTCCGCAGCATCAAATAGCAAGATATGCCATAAAAGAAAATAAATTTCATCTTCATACGCAAAATGATTCGTGTTACGTTTTGTTCGTTACGTACGACGATGCTACATAGGTACCTAAAATGTATGACGTGTTACTTTAGTCGTTTCAAACATCCAAATATGACCATTAATTGCTTCCTTGGAGAAGAAGTTTTTTTTCAATGATTTTTTAATACGAGAATATTGACGTCATATTGTCGAAAATGGCAAAAGTAGTCGGGGCAACAAGTTTCGAAAGAATGTGTCAGGATTAATAGAAGTATACACATGCGTAAACACCTGGGTGCGCGTAGATGCGCCGTGACCAAAAATCCCACCTCTTCAACCCAATATTCATTCGAATTTTATCGCGCTAAAGTTGTGTATACATCTGGTGCAATTACAACTTGCGACGACGATGATCTTCATCGAAGTTGACGACGAATGAGTCAAGATTACATCAAATTTTCTCCTTGTTGGAAAAGGTTTCTTTTTATCTCACAAAAATTGTCTAAAGAAATGAATGCTTGATCGCGGATTCGCGGTTTTCAGTTTTGCCCAACTATCAAGATGCCAACAAGATGAGTACCAACCTTCGAGAGTCTTGCAAGTATTTTTCGATTCATTCGCGAAACGTTGTTTAAGTACCTACTTATGTTAATTGTTACTCGAGAAAACTTGTTCCTTATCTTGGAAAGCTCTCGTATCGTCCAACGAATTATTTTTCCGAGGCTGCCAACAATTTTACACGATGAGCGCACAGCGGGTGAATATTTATTTTTGGCTAACCGTATAATTATTGCTTTTTCGAACGCATCGGGCTAGTTTTCAACGGCTCATTAGTTAGACATTGCCAATGGTACGCAACGATTTCATAGCCGTTTCACGACTGTTGCTCCAATAATTTGTATTATTTATTATTATCCCATTTAATATGACTAACTTCGTTATCTGTTTTATTTCTGCAAGATGGGTCTGTCGTACCTCCGGCGGTTCTAGCGTGCCCGAAGGGGTCCGATAACGGGATAAATCGGTGTGTACTAGAGAACTAGTAGGATGAATCTCTGATAATACGGGCTTTTTAGAACACACACGCACGCACATACATACGTGCGGATTATGTTCTCGATCGAACACTCGGTCTTTCATTAAACCCCGATTTGCTCTAAAGTAATAAAGTAACCAATATTATTTGCGATTAGTTTTTATAAGAACAATAATATTTTGATAGGCGGGTCTATCAGTACCGATTTTTCACCATTTCTCACCCGTCATGATGTATTTTTTCTTGAGAGACTGTATCGTCTATTTAAACAATTTGGTTTCTCAAAACAATTTATTGGTGACAGCGTTTCAAGGTATCGTCCAAGTTTTTAACCCTCCACCGGCGTTTAGCGCGAAATAACGCGTACGAGGTATAGATACATCGTTTTCAATGTTAGAATAATAATTAGTGCAAATTGATTTTAGATTATGATCATTTTGTATATTGTCCTAAAAAAAAATCGTGGCCGATGCGATTTTCCTATGTTTCTGACAGTTTTTCTTTAATTTTCCACGGAATTAGGTTAACCGATCTTTATATTTGAAGTTTCAAGTATGCTAAGAATCCCGCGGAGACTTCAGATTTCATAAAATTTTTTGGAACTTTGAGGTATATATCACTTCTTCTAAAAAGAATACTATTTTTAGTTTTTTTTTGTTATTGAGTTTTCAATTAAAAAATATCAAAAAAAAAAAAAAAAAAAAAAAAAAAAAAAAAAAAAAAAAAAAAAAAAAAAAAAAAAAAAAAAAAAAAAAAAAAAAAAAAAAAAAAAAAAAAAACCAGTCTAATTGTCCGATTGTTTGATTCAATTCGACGGAGTACACTTGCAAATTGCAATTTGTAAATCGCTTCTTTACTAATTTACACGCTTTTAACGAGACCGTCGATCAAATGGTAAATAAATGTAAACTTTATTATTGCCAAACATTGAAACGAAAGGAAAAGTTTATTCGAAAATTTCTGTTTTCTTCGATAAAAAAAATTTTTCTTTTTTAATTTGTTTTTAATTGACTCGAAAATATTAGAAATGTATTTATGAGAAAAGGTAACGTACCTTCGAGACTGCAATTGAGCTGGCACGCGTTTCCTATTATCGGAAGTGCAATTGGCGACGGTACATTTCTCAGACTGTAAAGAAACTTGGCTCTCTTGACGAGCAACGCCATAAGAATTCCGAATATGATTAATGACAGCGCCAAGGTGAGCCATGATCCTCCCGAGGTCACGGAGCCAAGATCCATCGTTGACATTTCAGATTTCGATCGCATCGGTTCTCCGTCGATCTTTCTTTCTCCCCTCACTTTTTCTGCATCCGCATCGACGTTTTTATTAAAAATAATACGATATCTTTGCACAAATAGTTTTTCACAAATTTGACAACTCGAGCGAGCACAAACTTTTATTCGGTCGAAAGTTGCACGATTCGATTCTTTGTCATACGTTTATTTACATTAAAACCTTTCAAAATGTTTACATTCCAATGTATACGAAGTTCGTGATATTGTTATTTGGATGTGCGGTGAAAAATTGACGCGAGTCAATTCGTATACTCGCGAAGTCTCTCTCTGTCATCCGAGTCGCAAGACTGTTCGTAGCACACTCTCTATGATATCTCCTCTGTCCTCTCGTTGCGTGTATATTCGACGTTCTCGCTCGCAAGAGAGAGGCAAAAAGTCTCTCTCTCTCTCTCATATATATATATACAATAAAAGGCGTCCGACGACGAGAAAGAAATTTTCGCCCGGGCACACGCTTCACGACGCACTTACCTCGGCAATATTATCCCTCTCTCTCTCTCGCTCGCTCACCCTGTGTGTGTGTGTGTGTGTGTGTGTGTGTGTGTGTGTGTGTGTATGTGTGTGTGCGCGGGCGCGCGTGTATTCAAAGTTCTATATACGAGCGAGTCGATTTTTTCGTTTTTGCGTGTATATTATAGTCAACGTATTCCTGAGTTACGGTATGGACGGACGGAATAGGTCGTGTGCTGGCAGTAGGAAGGCAGTGGACACAGTGGTTGGTACAAGTCCGGTGTTATTGAAACAAGTCCGGCAGTAGAGGGAAGTAGATATACAGTAATAGGAGCGTCTCGTGGCTGCGTTGATCGCGAAGCGCCAGCAGCGACTGTGTGTATTAGCAGTTTCAGCCACCGGCACCACACTTCGTTACCGGACACTCGGCCCGTGACGCGTCGCTCCCAGTGAATCCAACGAAAAGTCAAGAGAATGTGAGAAAGGTGAAGTGAATCCGACTTGACTGTTCGATTTGATGGAAAACCGTGCAATTGTCAATGTTATACGCCACGGTCCGATCCACTTACGATGGGTGAATTTATGCGAATGATCTTTATTTTAAAATCGGGCACGAGGTATAGTATTGCGAACGATGGGACAACAACGAGGGACGGTCGCAACGATTCGCCGAACGTCCGACACTCGTTACTTATTGGCTCCGTGTGATGTTGACGTCCCGAAGACAGTTGCCCTTATATACCTACACACCGTGCTATGAGTACACCCGAGTGAATAAGACTATGAACCTCAGTTCCAATCAGAACCATCAGTGAAGATTCCTCCGCGCGATACGTCGTTTCGCACGCGTGGCAAGTAGAGGATTGCACCAGGACTGTATTTCCCTGTGGCAAATAGAATCGACAGACTCGAACGGGTACATTTAGCGATGCAGAATGGGAGAGAGAGATTGCACAATGGGGAGACTGACGATTCTTACATTACTTATGTTCTTACGGTGCCCCTCCGACGACACGCGCGCGAAAAACCCACGACCTCATCCCCGACGTCGGCCTATCGTCTTTTTCTTTTCCTTCTATCGTTCCGTCGTTTCTTTTTCTCCGTTCCCTTTTTGCTGCAATATATATTTATTGTCGCACTGATTGTCGTGCTCTCGTTTTTTCACAGTCTCTCATTCTCTCGTTCCTCGCATTCTCCATTTTGCAACCGGACCGTTTTTGTCACCGGGACACCTCGCTCCCTCATCTTCGATAAGAAAGTATATTATTACGTATAAACTCGAAGCAACGGATGCATTCAACGTGGCCCAGATAGTCAAGTCTGGGCCAACGGGGCTCATGCAAACAGGAGGAATTACGGCATCGACTATTACCTCTGAAAAGACGCGTAATTCGTGCCTTTTTTCTATTCGGAGGTTCAGGATATCCATTTTGAAGTAACGCCTCTCGCAGTTCGATCGAAAGCTTGTGATAACACTGGCCCATAACTTTTCGTCTGATATTTGATCGAGTTTAGGGACAATAATCTCAGAATTTTATTGCAGTAGGCTCTTCCGGCTAACGAACGAGGCTCGTTCCATTGGCGACCTTCAAGACGAGAGTTTTTTTCCATCTTCGAATAAGTTTAATCGAAATTCCAATTTTCTGTCGTTGCTAGATATTGATAAACGTGATGTGATCGGTAACCATTAGGAAATACGCATAAATAAGTATGTTATTATATAGTAGAATAATCGATCCGAAACTTTTACATCTTGGGAATGATTTGAAAGCTTGTTTTAACTATAAATTAAAGAATTTAGATAGTAAATTTAATAATCTACACAAAAGTCATTTGATGTTTTTCAATAGAGTCGATAGATTTGCTGTAATATTAACGAAACACGATGAATTTTTATACACTTCGAACTCGAATATCCCTTGAATGGCTAAGTTTATCAAAAAAGTATAAGAGGGCTTTTTTGTAGAGCATTCAGTTCTGCATAAGAATCTACCAGCAGCTTGTTTGTGGAATATGCCATGATCGTGTTATAAAATTCCGACAGAAATTTTTTTTTCCTTGTGTTATTTAAATGGGAAATAGAGATGTGTTTAAGCGACCTCTAAATATTCATATTTTGAGCTAAAATTTATACAAGCTTCTTTTTTTTTACCTTTTTATAAGTTTAAAGCCTGTTTGCAGGATGAAAAAAAAGTTGCCCAAAAATGACACAGTCTAATATATATATATATATATATATATATATATATATATATATATATATGCAATGTGCATATTGCATGCCATTTCCATAGAGGGGTAATACCTAGGCTCAAATTGATCTGTGTTTCAACATTGGTTATGTTATAGATGTTCATTCGGAGCTTGCAGTAGGCGCAATCCAACGAAAACTATGAAAAGAAGTAAACTTTTCTTTTGTGAAAGGTTGATCGGAGAGCCATTTACTAAAAATTGATGAAAATGTTTCTTAAAATAGAAAAACTTTTATTTCACTAATGTGAAGTTGAGAATCTCGTTGCAACACATTTTGCCGCGAATCATTATTTATCCGATGACAATATAATAATCATTATAATGACAAATTAACATTTCATCGAAGGTTAATATGATCGTTGTAATACTCAATTAATCATTTAATAATTCAATAATTTAATAATTTATGAATTTAATAATCTAATTAATAATTACGATCTATCTATCTAGACAAATAAAAGTGTAAATGTTCGTATGTTCAAAATCTTAAATACGAGTATCTAAAAGATCGTTGAAATTTTTACAGTTGTTGCATAAAGTATCTGTAATTCCTCGATATCTGAAATATTTAGTATTTTGTAGCGACTGGTAAAGACGTTAAATATAACTGCAAATAAACGTGTCCAGCTTTAAAATGATCCATCAGGTGAAATATTCTCATATATCAATTGGAACTGGAAATTGGTAATGAAAGGATGCTGGTTGATCTGACCTTAGGATGAATTTCATTGCCTCGTAACTTTTACAATTTAGTGGCGTCAAACGAAGAATTTGTTGAAAACTATTTCCTAATATTTGAATTAATTATGAGAATCAGGATTAGGTGAATGAGTGAGCTATTCTTGCGGCCGAGAACAAAGACGTCTACGAACTTAACAATATTGGTTAATTATCCAACAGAATGTTTTTATTCACTCGATTTGCCAGAGATTCCACCCCACGTACACGCCACATATCAACCAGCCAAAACTTTGTAACGGCGCGCGGTTCACGGTCTAAAAAGTATTGAACAACGTCGTAGAAGCAACAATCTTGACAGGACTTTTCAAAGGTGAAGATGTTCTCGTTCCTCGCATTTATATGTTTCCACCGGATATGCCATTTCAATTTAAGAGATTGCAATTCTCATTTCGTTTAGCATTTTTAATTACCATCAACGAAGCTCAGGCCCAATCTTTAGAATTGTAGGATTTCGATATTGACACGAATTGCTTGTCATGCGTATAATTATATGTTGCGTGTTAGAGAGTCGTCAAACCAGACAATGTCTAATATCTGCACGGACAATGGAACAACAACAAATATTGTATACCTACAAGCATTGTGAAATTAAACATATTAGAAACATGTGCTTTCTCCTTTCCTTCTTTTCCATTTAAATCGGACTGAGCGAGAGCAGCACGTGGCTAGTTGTCAATAGCAAGCTTCCTTTGATACGGATTCTTTCTTAATAAGTACCTATGATTGCTATAGTCCGATAAATCACAGTGACCGGTTATCGTCTATACTACAAACGAAGTGTGCCTCGCGACGCGTGTCTTCGTCTTTGGTTTAATTGCGACGTTATATCGTCGCGCCAATCGTAACCTCTAAATATAAAAAGATTGGTAGTGTTTTAATGCATATATTATTTCTTCGGTTATTTTAATTATACAAAAAATGTATAATTGTTTCACAGAATTAAATCTTTTGTTCCTACGGATTTATCAACTGCGGTTGGATTTGTATTAGATAACATACTTACGTACAGTATTTTTAGATTCGGGAAGTGAGTCAGATGTGAGATAAAAACCGTACTTATTTAATTTGACGACCTTAATATTCTACATTAGATACCCGTGTATTGAAAATGGTACATACGAACATCCTCGAATGAAGGATTATTCTAATAATATTCCATGGTGGCTTGCAACGCAAGTGAATCTATGTTAGCGAAGATTTATTCAATCGTAGTTAGTTTACTTAGCGTGAAAACAATGATGCGAGCTCCGATTGGAGTAATTTATACACGTTTCAAACCTACGCGAACATTAAAGAATTAGCAAAATAAATAAATGATTGCCCTCTCTATTTGTGTTTATACCCAAGTTGTCGTTTAACCTTGATCAACTACATTATCGAGTGATACTGCGCAATAATCTTGGCACGTGTCATAGAAGATAAGTAAGCCGGAAAATTTCCGATTATTAATAAACTGTCGAAATATGGGTGTTGAGTCAATTTCAAAGTTCGAAACCGTGCATGCGTGCCTACGCATGTGTACATAACTTAAATTTCTTACCGCTCGTATCATTCGTATAATTAAAATACCTTGCCGTTACCGTTACCGGGCAAAACATTTGGTGCATATACCATACCGCATAGGCTTTATTCGAAAAGGACTAATAGAGTGATATACTGAGTATCCTGAAGAAAACAAGACAGCGTAGGTATTAGTAGTTCATGAGGCTTGGACAAGGTTCGCCGAAGCAATCCGTTGTCGAACCCCATTGTAGGACTTCAGGGGTTTCCTTTTGTCGTATGCGCAGACGCCCATTACGCATACTTACGTATCGCATTATTATACATTTGGGTAATACACGGATCTGCGTGAGTTACAATGGGACCTACTTCAAAATATTGCCCTTACCACAGATGTTAAATAGAACCTTATATTGGTTCTGTTTAGAGAATTGTACGAATTTACTGGCCAGTGACTTTGTAATAGATGTTGTTTCGGTGTAAAATCGGCAAACATCGCGAGATCAAGAATTATGCGCTATACGAGTATAGTGGGGGATGTCGAGGTCGTCCACGCACACAGGACGCGTCGGTCGAACAGTGTGGAACTTACTTGAGTCTCTTTCGCCTGTACGTTCTGTTATGCCGTAGGGTTTATGTGGAAATTATATTTTTGACACGCTCCGGTTTGGATTAATGAGTGGAATATTTATTATGATATTTTTTTTACAAATAAAAGAACTTAAACAAATTTTCTTTCTTTCTTCTAGTTCTGAAAT
>JAPYZU010003701.1:0-10385 GCA_030523005.1 Tryphoninae sp. B BG-2022a | reverse complement strand
CAATATCCCTAATGTTTATTTGCAACTTTTGTTCGTAATGGCCTCATCTACCTCAGATTTCGCTATGCGTAACTTTATGCGATTCACGCTGTATATAGATCGAACGATATTCATGGAATATAATTATATCGGCTAACGTACCGATTCGTCGTTGCAAGTATTTGTTTTAAACTAAATTCCTCCTTTTCATTATGCATGCATCAGGTATCACTACGATACAACAATCGTCATATTTGCGGTGGATCGATTATCAGCGAATCTTGGATTCTCACCGCTGCTCACTGCGTAGCTCGGTAAGATTTCGATCTTTCGATACAAGTACAAGTGTTTATCGAAAAGCTATCTAGATGAACAAGATATACAAGTTTCTGAAGTGCATTTCACGACTATATTTATCGCGTTTTTTGTTCTCATTCGCCGTGTCGTATAATTGACTATTTTTTTTATCAGTGCTAGTTCCTCATCGATATCAATAAAAGCAGGCAGTTCGAGACTCAGCTCGTCAGCGGGAGAAATCATCGATGCGAAAGATATAATCGTACATCAAGATTATTCGAGGTTCTCGTCGGACTATGACATCGCCTTGGTCGAGGTGGCGAATTAAAGAAAAAATCATGAACAAATATTTCGTCGATGGATTGAACGATCGACAAATTAATTTTTGTAATTTTAGCTGGGGGAGTCTTTGGTCTATAACGAACATATAAAGCCAGTTCGTATGGCACCTTCCGAGGATCATTACAGAGCTGGTTCCTACGCAACTGTAACCGGATGGGGTCTTCGCCAAAAGAAAGGGAGGATTAGCGATCAGTTGAGAGAAGTCGATGTACCGGTAGTCTCGAATTCCGAATGCAGCAAGCTTTACAAACAGCGGAAAATAACGAAGCGAATGCTGTGCGCCGGCTACGTAGGCGAAGGTGGCAAGGACGCGTGTTTCGTAAGTTCAATTATCTATCAATCTAGATTTTTCGAAATAAATCTTATCTCTTTTTTCATTTTTCTGAAACTTCAAATCCCATCATCGCTTATCGAGAGATCACAAATTCTGGAAAATTGTTTATTCGCGTGGAGAAATCTCATCCTGGTGATGCAGAATTATACGCTACGGGAATTGTATTTTTTCATTTACGATAAAGGAAAGCGAGATAACGAAGTGATTATAAAATTCCGAGGAACATATCACGACGCACGAAGCGGAATCTCGATGTTCAATCTTGTAGCGACGGAAAATGGAACAAAAAAAGCTATTTCTCGCGAAAAGAAATATCGGGATTTTTCACTGGATTGATTGGTGTATACCCGTGTGGGTGTATGCGTGCGTGTGCACGCGGGAGACGAGATATAGAGAGAAAGAGGCAGAAGGCGCCTTTGTGTGCGGATTCGGCGCTAACATAGACTAAATCCCAGGAGACTTTCTGTTTTCGACGTAATATTTCCATTATCCTGGATACGCACGAACGAAACGATATCCCTGTGGCGCTCATAACATATTTTTCTCGTTGGTTCGTATGCAAGCGTGAGAGGGTGTTTTTCCTTCTTTCCGTCTCTTTCTCTCCCGATATCCCTTTTATTCTCCTCGGATATACATCCTCCCTGTTTTTATTCCCCTCTGCACTATTCTTTCGTTCAGGATTTCCATTGTTTTGTCTTCTATTTAAGGGTGACAGCGGCGGCCCTTTAGTTCAGAATGGCCAACTGATCGGTATAGTGTCGTGGGGATACGAATGCGCGCATCCCTCCTATCCGGGGGTTTATACGCGCGTTACAGCCTTGCGTAACTGGATCACTCAACAAACTGGCATGTGAGACTTATCCGGTTGTGCAAGATCCTCGTCAGTTTTCTCAAACGCAACGAAATTATAAGATTACGTTACTTCCTCGAGGATCATCGACTTTGGCGCGGACAGTTTTCTCCTGACATTTAATGAAAAAAACATTATCCAAACTAATGTAAAATGTATGATAAAGAAAATTAATATTTTTGTATGGATTTATAAAGAAATTTTATCACGTATAATTCAATTTAATCACGTTCATCTGATTTATCGTTACGTACAATTTTCAGCCTCGTCGATTGGATCAAGTATGTGGTATTTGACGGACGCGTTGATGGAAACAGCTTTTATAGTATTATACTATATTGAATGGTAGAGCAGCCGAACGATACGCGTTCCTCGTTGATGTTCTCAATAGAATCGTATCTCGCCGTATCAATATATCGCAAAAAAAGGATATCGATACGTCTGGTAAATGTTGCGAACTAATAAATACGAGTACTATATATAAATTCTTCCGTGATACTATGATGCGATAAGTATCACCAAATCGGCTTAAATGCAATTGCAATTCAACTATACCCGATATATTTTTCATACGCTTATCGTATTTGCAGCTTTATGAAAAAAAAACAAACAAATCAAAAATAGTTTCGCGTCCATCGTCTCTTGTCACAAAACCGTTTTGACACAATCTGACAAACTTTCCGTTATTTCGTACACATCTCCCGTTGATAAAGATCAACTTGATGTCCCACGAACGTTTAATTAACTTGGTGCTTTGTTGAATTAGTCAGAAGCAACATGACAAACGTATTGTATACCCATGTGAAACAGTACGAAGGGTTAGACCGAAATAGCGTGAGCGGGTTTCACGTAACATGCGATACGGACCGTAGAGAAAACGGATTTTCTGCCGTAGAATATGCCGGTGATAGGATATACACGAAGGAGCAATACGACAAAAGCCTTTCGTGTATTATATGTACGGGAGCTTCGTCGCGTAGAGAGGTCGCGCGGGAGAGGTCGTGCAACCGACACGCGAAAGCGTCGGTCTCAAATGTTTAGAGACGTATGCCAGTGGTGTTACGACCTGACAACGGCAATGGCAACGCTCGGAGTCTCTTGCGCACACACAGCGTTCAGTCCTACCTCTCGTCGCTTGAGGAAGCTTCGAGTGTACGCCGTTATCGCCCTCCCCATACCACCTACCAAAGCAGAACCATCAACAACCAGAGACGTTGTCTTTGGGTCCTACATAGAGCGAGCTTGCGGTGCAGTGTTGGAATACTTTACTAATCTATATGTTTACACGAGTATATGCGTTATTATCGCGTGTCGTGACGGCTGGTTCCTCATCGTCGATACACCGGGTCTTTTGACTTTGCGGAGTTTCCGTCAACGCGGTCTTATTGTTAGGCGGGTATACATTTTATGTTTTATGTAGAATCCGTCCATGCGAAAAATAGAATAGTAACACGTTTTTCATGGGCTGTTTTATTTTTATTGGCAAGGTTTTTACGTATGTGCGTTGGGAAAATTGAGGCATTATCGAGTCGAAATTTTTTAAGGGATTGAGAATAGGCCAACGTTTATTAGACGGTATATACGGCCCTCATCGTAAATCCTCCAAAATGGCAGAAACTTTATATTTGCACTGAGGGGAGGGCCCATGGACCCTCTCATAATTACCTCGCTAGGTAGAGTTAGTATTGAGAGCGAAATTCCGAAGAGTCCGTGATGGTCTCAGATTCGAGCAGGAAGTTGGCATTGAGCAGAGGCTGGCAGGTGGAGCACTATAAAGGAAATAGGCTCTAGGAGATTGAGACAAGCAGTCAAAATTTGAACTCGGGTCATAACGTTTTACATAAGATTGAAAATCCGATTTAGATTTATCGTCGTTTATCACAAAATATTGTAGGTAGATACTAATTATCATTCTCTCCGGTAACTCACTTTGGAATCAATCTTCCCTTCCTCATTTCGATCCGCAATAAATTGAGACAACGATGCCAGCCGAGGACGAATAATGATGAAAGTTTAGCATATTTATTGTATCCGTGGATGCGTACATCGAGAATGAGGTCGGCCATCAACGACGAGGAACAAAATGCCTTGGCTCTTTGGCGACATCATCGAATGAGAACCCGGGAGACTTCCAACTCTCGTATATAATGCTCGAACGATCGTTGAGTCACTCGTGAAACGATTTCCGGGTACGATAATGCAGCCCTTCTTTCTCTGCTTTATATCTGTATATAACGCTTATATACGTAGATATTGAAGCTTTTATATAAATATATATATATGAGGGCTAATATACTTTATACACGTTCGTGGGAGAGCTATATGTAGGTTCGGTGCCCTCCATCGTCTGTCGAACGACACGGAGCTTTTCATGAAATGGATCGAATGACGGCTTGCTTTTGCCCGAAGTGATTTATGAAAAACGACGTACGACGGGTTTAGCGAGGCTCAATCTTGAGGCTTTCGGATATTTTGATTCTTCCACTTTCATATACCTATATGCATTTATAGATGACGTTGCCTATGTGAGTGCTCGGTAAAGTGAATTTTACCGGTACATTGCGTGATGAGAGGTTCCTTCGCTTCCTCTCTCTTTTCCGCTCTCTCCCTCAATCACGCTCTCTCGAGTCGCCTTCACTCACATGACTCGCTGGCTTTCGATTTTTGGATATTACTAGATTTTCCGAATTTGAGAATAATACGCTCGGCCGAAATCTGCGAGTTACCGAAATACTTAATAGTAAATTACTCGACTGTTTTTTTTTTTGAAGAATTACGAACATAGGAAAATAGAGGCAGGTATTCGTTTAGTTTCCGGAGTTACAATTTTATTAAAAGTTAGAATTTTACATGAATTTAGCGAAGAGTTTTGGGTAGATTTGGACTCGTACTTTTAGCATGATGGCGGGTCATCTAAGGAGATGTTTAGATACCGGATTCGCCCTTTATCCAGGAACGCACGGCCGCAACGTTGGTGTAGACTCCGGGGAAGTCGGGTTGAGCGCAACCGTAGCCCCAAGAAACGATACCGTAAAGTACATTGTTAGCACTCAGAGGACCGCCGGAGTCACCCTGGCATGCGTCTTTTCCACCCTGGGTATAACCGGCGCAGATCATCCTGTCCGTTACATTACCGATGTACTGGTACGCCTTCGCGCACTTGGTCCTATTAACTATCGGAACCGATACTCTCATCAACTCATCCGAGCCCGGTCCTCCTTGCTAAAACATTACGGCAAGCATTAATAATCTCATTATTTCGAAGTAATTATCGAGTTTAAACTTTTGTATCGTAACAGTGAATCATCTTACCGAAATGGCACCCCATCCAGTCACGTTGACAAGTGTGTTGGCGGCAAGTTCAGAGGATGCTAGTGCAATTATATTTACCGTATTATTTAGGGTAAACTCTCCATCAATCTGAAAATGTATAATTTTCATAATAAAATATCATCTTATGAGAAACGTATTGAAACGTAAACAATATATATTATTCGTTTAATTTGAAAAATTATTTTGTTAGACTCAGAATACATTTTTTTATTTTCTTGGTCGAGAAAACATACCTGGAGGAGCGCAACGTCGTAATCGATGGTGTAGTCATTGTACAAAGGATGTTTTACAGCACGGATCACTTTGTGCTGTTTTCCTTTGCCTACAAAGGTACTTCCGGCACTGACGGCATATCCGTTGATCGAAGAACCGATGCAATGTCCCGCGGTAATGGCCCAACTGCGGCCTATTATCGAAGCTCCGCAATAGTGGAAACCGTAAATTTGAAGCGACAATTGATGACGATGAGCCAGGATCGTCGTCGGATAACCACCGACGATTCGATTTTCGGGCATCGGTGGCCTAGCCACGAATCCTTCGATCATGGAAAAAAATTGGATTGTGAAATTCTTAAAATAATAATATTGATAACAAGAACAATAACATTCAAATTAATATTACATTTTTTTCACATTCTTCTTTTTAAAATATCTCGAGATTACTACTCACCGAAACTTCCCACACAGAGAAAGCCGAGAACCAAGAGGCGCAGCATGTTGCAATGATTATTCCACCGTTTACAACTGTCGAATAGATACAAAGTCTTGTCATATATACATTTCGGTGTAGCCACCCCTTCCCTTGGTCATTTATCAATCATCTTCTCTATCGCATAAAATATTAAAGATTTATCTGTGCGATATTACTCCACGAGCTGTTACATTGCTCTATAAGTGTTGGGCGCTCCATTACTTCGCTTCACGAGATTTTTGTCTCGTGACGGGATAATCTTGAGATATTAAGAATAAAAATTAAAGGAGAAAATGTACAGCGGTAACTAAGAGCTAGGTGATAGCTGTTGATGAACGAGACGATATGCTGATAACACCATTCATTAGAAATTATATCGTGTTCGTGCGATAAAAGAGTTTGAACATCTTATTGCACGTGTCGGAAATTAAGATTAAAACACATATTACGTAAGAAGCGCAATGGGTTGTACTGCACAAATATTAATTAACCCGAAATTGTTTCAAGTAATAATGAAGAAATCGATGCAGAATTTTTAACATTTTCCGTAGAAGTTGAGAATCAAACTGATATTACGTTTTCGCAAATTAAACTCCCGAATGATACAAGTGGCGATGAAAACTATGAGCCTGTCGAGAAAAAAAACTAAAAAACAATTATTATTACTAGAATTTAAGGAATAATGTATGTAATATAATTATTGTAATAAATAAAATTCCTGACAATATAAAATTATTTTATTATACCCTTATTCATTTATTGTAAACTTATTTATAGGCAAAACGATATTTAAAATCAGAGAAAACAATAGTTATTAGTGCAATAGCCAGAACAAAATTAATTTTCAAGAACATTTCCAAGTTCGTGAGAAAAAAATACGTGGAATTAAAAAAAACAAAGGTCTACGACAATATATGTATAAGGGAGTCATTGAAATTGTTAACCTGGCCACGTGATCACTGCTACTCGCTGCCCCCCTCCCCCCCTCACTAGACGATCGAATTAAATTATTTACTCGCAATCAGACGAATGCTCCAAATGCTTAGTATCATATTGATTCGTATACCCAAAAATGTTGAGAAGGCTTTGCAACTTAAATTTTGGGAAAATTTTTATTACAACAATAATAAATCGAAAATAGGTATCAACATCGATATCTCGATTTGTAATGAACATATTGAGATTTTTTTTATGTTGTGTGACTTACATAAGCGTATCATAACCCGAAGGAATATTTCAATTAGCTTCGTAATTTAAGACGATATTACTATTTGTTTATAAGCTAAAATGTTATATCCTCGAAAAATGGAGTTTTTTTTCACGAATTTGTTTTTTAAGTTAAATCCTGAATGTACATGTTGAAAGGAACCTGCTAAATTTCTTTTCCCGCGTGAGCCTTCTGTAACAGCTGGAATTTAAGAATGGCGAATTTTCGAAGATCGGAGATTGTTGCTAGACTATATAACATAGATCGATAAATTTTTCATGTATCGTTTGGGAATAGTTTTTTTCTAGATGATATATGAGTGTGGAAATGGTATGTTTATAAATGACCGATAGCAGACGCTCTAAACAAAACAGATGAATTATTTTTCTATTGCAATTTACTGCTAAAATAACAGTGCCACGTGATTTTTGCATAGGACTCTTTTTGTAGAAAATCTTACGGCGTAGAACTTTTGTAAGAAATATTTTTCTATAAAACACATAATAAAAAAAATCAAATTAAATGAACGGCTTTTTTCAACAATCTCTGGTTGCTAAAAAACATATCAAAATTTTTCTAAATTTTAAGAGCATGTTCCTCAAGGTCCGAAGAACCTACACACAAATTGACGCTGCTCTTGTGCCTTTGTTTAGAACTCATATCTATTCCGACTTGACTAATTCTATATCGCAGTTTCGAGACACTGATCTAAACATTCGATTTAATCGATAGCTCTGTTACTATAATCAGAGAAAATGGATCTCCTATCATCGTTTTAGTTTTATCAATTCTGCTATCACGACATTCAGCGATTAGATTAGTAATTAATTTCAATTAATGTGAAATATATTTCACTTTATAAATCATACATTTATTGACCCCTGTAAATAATCTCGAGATCGCGAAATAGTCGAGTTCGTATCGTGACAGGACTCGAATAATTGACCCGGTATTTTATTCAATAGTCGATAATTCTCAGCTAATTGGATTTCATTTCATTTCTGGGGTACAACGTGGTAATACACACGTGGTCTCTTGAAATATACTCTACCGCTACTTTATCGTCCTGCAGACGGGACTAAATTGAAAAAGGCGTTCGCGTTCGATGAATGCGCTTTGGTAATTGATGAAAATACCATGATTTCTAGAATTAATGGGATATTAACTCAAAATTAGTCGTTATACCGACTGCAAAAGCTTATTCAGGTAACAACGCAAGAGAAATGGTGCCTTCCAATTCCGTATCTCATTGATAACGATAGCGATTTTTTATTAGTTTTGTTTAGTACGTCTCGGATCAAGGTTAATAATACATATTTTAGATAGAACGATAGAAGGGTCAGTAAATAAGCCAACAACTACAATGATGAGTATACAAATGTGTTGTGTGTCTGCTCACATGTATAAACATCGCCTAAATCCGAGTGAAATAAGAATAATAGAAGATTTTAACTATTACGCCTATGTTTCTATTATCGATAACGATGTCTCGTTCGATACCGACAATCTCGTTCCAGCAATACGACGGTACGTTTCCTTATCGGGCGTCCGGTCGATCTGATCATAAAAAGAATATCGGCTGAGAAAATCCCAGATACTTCCTTTTTTGAAACGAAACGATAAAGAGGTCAGTGCGTATAAGACTTGTTAATATTTTATAATTGTTGACATTCGCTATCTCATGGTGTAAGATTTTATATTAAAAATTTATCGACGAAAGATCTTCGTACTTGTATTGATTAGGAACTGATGATAGAGCGAACAAAGTTCGAAGCTCGTAGAGTTTTGCAACGTTGTAAATTCACACAAATTTCGTTCAGCTCAAACGAATTTGAGTCTCGAGACACATTTTTATGTTCAACGGTGGAAGAATCGAGTTAAAATGTATAAATCCGTTTCTCGCGTTGTACGTAACGCGATTATCCCGTGCCTGTGTTACCGCGAAGTTTCCTCGTGTCTTCTCATTTCGCAAAACCCCTCACGGAATATGGATTAATGCAAATTGTTCATTCGGTCGCGAGCATTACATAGATATAGCGTGTAGCGACGTACAAGACAGAGGAAGTTAAGTAACAAGAGAGAAGGTCGTGCATATAGAGTGAGTAAGAGTAAGAAGACTAAGGGAAAGACAGACAGACAGAGAGAGAGAGAGAGAGAGAGAGAGAGAGAGAGAGAGAGAGTCAGGCAGTGTCACAAGAAGGGGTCGGTCGACGACCTCTGTCTCCGGTGTCACACGGCTGCAATTCTCGAGAAATGTACCTCGATCGATGGTAGAAATCTATTTGTCCTCGCATAGACCAAAGGTAATAGTGGCGAAGCTTCTACCGTTTTAGGATAATACGAGCTTTTTTCCACGAATGCATAATCGTCGATATGTCGATATGCATCGACTACGCTCTTCTCCCGTTGCGGGAAAAACGCGAGAGCGAGAGTGGTTTTACGTTTACGAAACGAAAAGCTTTTATATCGGTCTACCTTATAATCCAGCGAGCATTGTGCCTCTTCTGAGAAATATATACAGGATATACGAGCGCACACTTTCCCCAGTCCATGCTGCATACGTATCTGCACGTTCTTCTTTTTGCTACTGTCCATCGTGTATATCCTTTTTGTCCTCCTCCTCAAATCCTCGGATTACCGAACAGCCAAACGGAAGTAGTTTGGCCGATAAAAGTTGCCCTACATTTTTCACTCCACCCCAACGAGAATGAAATATATGTATGGTATGTATATATATTTCAAATACATATATGTAAGAGCTACGTCGATAGATTTCTGGAATTCCGCATTATGGCTGGCTTCGTGTCAAATAACTGTCCCTCGAAGAAACCCCGATTTTTTAAAAATCTACCTCGTTCGTATAGATTTTCCTACGATATACATATTGTCCCTTCGCTTTTGAGACAGGCATAAGGGTCTTGTTTACTTATTGAGCGTGTTTCACGCAGGGGAAAAGGTGAAAGAACGAATTCGTTGAACGAAACGACGGAAAGAAGTAGAAAGAAAAATATACGTGTATTCGAAAAAGTTTGAGAGTCACAGCAGGGGCGTTGCGAACTTGCCTACATTCGTCACGAGACAGCTGTCGAGCGATTAACATATAAATCAAATTTGAGCTTTCGCCACGTTGTGAGAATCGTAGACCGCATGTCAACCGACCTTATCTCTCTCTCCCTCTCTCACTCTCTTGATTCCTGTCTCTCTCTTTATTCCAACCTATTTCTCTCCCTCTCATGTTCCTCACGGTATACCGCGTGTACGGGGTGACCGACGCGGTGGCTTATTTTGATTTTTATAAGACGCTTAGTGGGGTTGTAAGGCCCACGTATACTTTCGAAATAGTACGTCGGTGC
>JAPYZU010003700.1:0-10386 GCA_030523005.1 Tryphoninae sp. B BG-2022a | reverse complement strand
TACATCCGATGTAAGATACGGCGCGTCACGACCTCAGAGCCTGCGCTATATGTATTTTATACCCTCTGCCTTCCTCTAATTTGATGTCCATGTCTCCGTTTGCATATATTACTACTACTTCCCACATATTCGTCTCTAATTCTATTCGTTTCGTTATTATCCCTTCTGTCTTCCTTTCTTTCTCCCTTTCTTCTACTTTTATCCCTTCTCTTACTCCCATTAGCATACCCCCATGGCTCTCCCACTCTTATTTTTCTTTTTCGCCCGTTATCTTTCCCACGTGTATCCTTTCGGTAGCCTTTCTCTTATCCTTTTCCATCCTTTTTTCCTCTACCCACGTCTCTACTAATGTTACCACGTCCCATTTTCCTATCGTTTCCCAAAATTCTTTGTCTTTATTCGTTAATCCTGCCACATTCCAAAATACTATCTTCATTTCCCTATCCTCGTTCTTTTCGTCCGTCTTCGCTTTTCCCTTTCCTTCTTCCTTTTCCCCTATCTCTCTCCCCTTGCCTTTTTTGTGGCTCCCTTCTTCTTTCCTCCTTTCTTTGACCTTCTCCTTTCTTCCTCCCTCCTTCCCCCTTCTCCTCGTTTTTGTCCTCTCCTCTCCTCCCCCCGCCTTCCTCCGCCTCCCTCCTTTTCCCTTATCTCTCTTGTCGTATCCTTTCGTCCCTACCTTGCTCTTCCGCTTTCATCTCTCAGGTCCTTGCTTTCCTCATCCCATCTCCACCATATCCCCTCCAATATAATCGGGCCTTGTTCTACCCTGACTCTTTTTCCTTTCCGCAGCTCCTCTGCCCCTATTTCTCTTAGTTTCCATTGCTTTTTAATTTCCTCCCTTATCATTTCGCTTTCTATCCTTTCCTTTCGTCCTCTTTTGTTAGTCTCTTCTTTTTTTCCATTACCTCTCTCTTCCCTTCTATGTTTTTCAATTCCACCTTTATCATCCCTTCCCTTTCTTGTTCCCATTTCCCTATTGCCGTTGCCTTTTCTATGCTTGCTTTTATCCCCAACTCTTCTATCAACTTCCTTGCTGTTTCTCCTGGTTCCTCTCTCTCCACCTTTATTCCTTTCATTACTGTGTTCTTCTTTATCGCTTCTTTTTCTTTTGCCTCTATTTTCCTTTCTATCTCCTTTATCCTCTCTTTCATCCCGTGTGTCTTATCTTCTCCTCTCTGCTCCCCTTGCTCTCCTTTCCCTTCTCTTGCTTCTATTTTCTCTATGTTCTTTTGTAATTCGTCCTTCTCCCTCTCATTTTCTTCCATTCCTTCTGTTATTTTCGAAATTTTCTCCCAGATCTCTGCTTTTTCTATCGTCCACCTTTCTTCTCCTTTCTCTAGTTGAGCCCTTATTTGTTCGCTTGTTCTTTTTATTCTTTTTATTTCTTCCTCTACTCTGTTTCCTTGTCTCTTCGCTTCTTCTCTCCCTCTCCTCATCTCCTCTCTCATCCCCCTTATCATTTCTTGCAGCGTGCCTTCTTCCTGTTCTTCCTCTACTCTCGCTTTCTCTGTTCTTCTATTCTTATTTCCTCCTTCTCTTACCCGCTCCTTTTTGTCCGTTTCCTCCGCTTCCTCTCTTTTTCTTTTGCATAATTCTGTTAAATCTCCTATGCTGCCTATGCTGCTCGTACTGTCCCTTCTCTCGCTTCCCAGCCATTCCGCGTTTGTTTTCCTTTCTCTCTTCGCTCCATCCTCCCCGCTTTCCATTGCTGCCTCGCTCCTCTTCGTCTTTCTCCTTCCTACTGCCCCTGTATCTTCTTCTTTTTCTCTCTACGCTCACTGTCTCGTTCCCCCACTTCTCCTTCCTTCTCTTTCTTTCCTACCTGCCTTGTCACTTGTCACTTTCTTTTTCTAATTCTTGTGTTCTGCCGTTTATCTCTCTACCCGTCCGATGGCAGCACCTTTCTTGCCGTTGTTCTGCGTTCTTCTCTTTCCCATCGGTCGGGTCGCCTTTTCCATCTCTTTCTGACATCTTTCTCTATCTCCCGAAATTTCCTAACCTCGTTCTCCCGTTTTTCCTTTCCTTCTTAATCCTTACCTTTATTTTTTTTCTACTTTCTTCCCTACTCTTTCCATTCTTTCTGTCCCTCCGCCCTTCTGCCCGACCCCCTATTATCCCGCCTCTCCTGCTTCTTTCGTCAGTTTTGTTCACTTTCTCGCACGCACACTTCTCACACGTCCACTCTCTACCACGCCGGAAACGAAAGTTCAATCTCATAACTGATTAGTATGTTAACAATTTTTGTCAGAGATAAAAGTGATTGTTAAATATCATCGTCTCATAGTATTAAATGACCAATTATAATCCATAAATGAATTGCCAATGTGAGCATTTCTGATGCCGACATAACAATTCCATTTTTAAGATGATTTTCAAGAATTTCTGCTGATTTATTATTTATTTTGCCATAATTGAAATCCTTAATACGATTATATAGTTTTTGTAACGTGAAATATTTGTTGTTATGTAATGGTTGATTACAAGGGCAAAATCGTACCTATAAATCCCTTTTAATACATCTTGAACGACATTCACTACAAGATTTTTTACTGGGTGAAAACCTCCGATACCTGCTAATATAGATCTTTCCTTGATTCCAGTATTTTTTTGGTTATTTGAGTTTGCACGAGTTTCATAGACTCGTCTCGTATAATGCATTGATCTTCTGTAAGAATATTATTTATGTGTGATTTGTCGGTCAAATAAAATCAACATAATTTCCTCTGCATGAAACTTTCTGTAAACCCTAGCAGGCAATGCAAACCCAAATTATCTCCGGTGACTAATGATAATCGAAAATATAACGTTCTTAGACCATCAGAGAGAGAAATAATGATTCCTGTATTTTCAAGAAACTCTAGTTTGTCTTATCTCTCGAAAAAATTATTTGTTTTTTGAAATGTTTACGATCCATAGTATTGGATAATATGAAAAGGAAGATATTATGAAGCTTAGCCTGAGATCACGAAGGAAAACACAGTATGGAAATATAAACTGCAACACATTTAGATATTTCTCGGTGGCTGCCCAATGGATTCTCATAATCATTGGAATATAAGCAAAGTGGAAGAACGATTTTATTGGCATCGTTCACACTAAGTCTTTTCCATAGTTTTCCTTGAGTAAAAATTGAAATAACTGTCGTATTGTTGTTTCAAGAATTTATGTAAGTTAAAGTTTCATTAAAAATAGTAGGTAACTCGAAGAACTTTTTCAATACACATCGAAGTGGAATGAATTGAGCAGTTACTGAAATTAGTTTTAATTGCATGGTATCATCATTCTATCGGAAATCTTGTCTTTCACCGAATAAATATATTTCAGAAAATATGAAATTGCCAGATTCTTTGAATATGGAAAATATGTTATGCTCCGTATTCAAAGCTTCAAGCTCATTGAAAGAATTGTTGACGTTATTTTTTATTAGACTCGATACTCGGTTCGAAACTTTTATCTCTAAATTTTTTTCCGTGTCAAGAATTTCAGAAATGTCGTCGATCACTTCTAACGTTGTCTGCTTTATAAGATTATTAACATCATCTAACATTTGTAATGATCGGTTTCTGGAAACATTAGGATAATTGGGTAATTTGGCAGCAAATTCAACCGAAAAATTGGGAGAGAAGGAGAAGGTAGAAGAGGTTGGAAGTTGTGGAGAAGCGTGTATCTTTGATTGTAAGGTGGACGGCTCATCATGAGCAATATTTTTTGTTGATCCAGATGGACTATCACACGAGTGCATGCTTTCACTTGGCTGGTTAAATTTTTCATTGGTTTCGAACCCTTCTTCATTTGAATTAAATTTCATTTTCTTCTTTATAGGATTAACGTTTGTTTCGAGTACAGTATCAACTCATTTCATGTGTTGTCGCAAAGAACTAATAGATGTGAATAGTCTTGGTCACAACAATTCTCCGCAATGAAATATATTTACGGTTGAATGATTTAAGTTTAAGTGGCTTAAAAATGTAGACCTACAATTAAAAGAAATGTTGCATTTTTTATACGTGAACATCGTGCTGATTGCCTCTAATGAGACTACTTTTAATTAGGTGGTATATTTTTATCGATTAATTGATTCGCTTCTGTAATTTTGGCAATCAGAATCATTATTTCTCTGCTACCCTTATCTGCATTCAAGGCTTTTTGAATGAAGGTCCATACTGGTTCAGCCCGTTCCATACAAGTGCAATTAAAGGCGAAAGTAATTTTCAACGTTAAGCTTACTGCTTCCAATGTCGACTGAGTTTAATAAATGTTTGGATTATCAACCGAGTCGTTAATATTGAAACTGGTACTTGTCTTTTACTAAGTTTATACCAACACTTGCCACGACCGTGGTCATTCGGCTAACAAGACTCTAGTTGAATTTATTTTATGTTTTTCAATGTAGTTGAGCGCCAATCAGTTTTAAGGAAATTGATAAACTTTAACATTTAATAAATAAGAGACAATCGCAGGGTAGATACAGTAGGAAGGCCAAGAGATAGGACTGCAAAGTCAAACTAGTGGATGGGGCCACTAGGTCCCCTAGTAGACACCTAGATCCGGTGGATCCTCTGTGCTATTCCACACTTTGTTTGTCGCCCAGCCTTCTCTGCTCGGCTACACATCTGAGCAATTTTGAGGTTGTTTTGTTCTCTGGGTTCTAGGAACATTTTTCCCCAGAGCCGGTATCTGTGGATTGTGAGAGTTGGGCATTTGCACAAAATGTGTGCGCTGCTCTCTTTCTCCTCGTCACAGAGTCGACATTCCTTTACCTCTGAGGACCCATTTTGTCAACTTGGGCCCTAAGGGCGATGTGACTCGTGATGAGTCCGATTCCCAAGGAAAGGTTATTCGAAGCCTTGTGAAAGGTTGTTCATACAGAGCATGGCCTGTCTGCAGCCCTCCCTCGTATTCCAAAGGTGGTTATGCTGCTGTACTAGCCTGCTCTCTATCAGGCGGTTGCCTAGAGCAAATGGCACGCTAACGATTTGGCTGTCAGGTTCTTTTTCGGTCCCTTTCTTCGCCAACTCGTCGGCGACCTCATTACCCCGTAAACCCCGATGTCCGGGGATCCAATTTTGAGGAATTTTGTTTTTCTTACTCAGCGCCTCCAGTCGTAGCATGCATTCCCATACTAACATGGAGCCGGCATGAAGTTTGGCGACAGCATAGATGGCCGCCATACTGTCGGCGTATACTAGAATGTGTTTGCCCGTCGTTTCATTGACTAGGCATGGTCTCATACACTCGTGAATGGCCAGCACTTTGGCTTGAAAACCCATGGCTAGCTTTCCCATGGGGAGGCTAGTTCTAGTATCAGACCCGGGATTGAAAACTCCCGCTCCGAATCTATCGTTAGCCCCTGATCCATCTGTGTACTAAATATCGACTTCAGGAGAGGTCAGAATTTTTACGTTCGTTCACTCATTTGTGGATCGTATTTGTGTTTTAAATTACTTGTTTACCTGGAATTTCCTAGGTACCTTATCCTGCTGCAATGTAAATGGGTATTTCTGGTCGAGCCCGAGGTCAGTGTGTCCCAACCCCGTGCTTTTCCATCCGCCCAATTAGTTTAGTCTGTACGCGGTTAGTCTGGCTTGCCCTATTATTCTGATCTTCAACGGGAGGAAGCCGAAGGCCACCTCCAGTGCAGCCGTGGGAGTCGTCCTCATGGCACCGGCTCCTGCCTTTAGGTAGTTACCCTGTAGGCTGGTAAGTCGTTTCTCATAGGTGCCTCTTCCGACCGCCGGCCACCAGACCACCGCTGCGTACATAATTCTGGGGAGTAAGATCGCCCTGTAGAGCCATAAGGCAATTCTGGTTTTTAGCCTCCAGGTGTTGCTCATGGTTCTTTTATAATCCCAATAGTTGATGTAGAATTTGTTACACTTCTCCGTTAAGGGGTGGTTTCAATTGAGTTTGGGATCAAGATAGACGTCCAAATCGAGTGGCCCCTTTCCTTTTCCCTTCCACCACTATTATCGAGGCTCGGCCCAGTGCACAAAATGGCCTGAAGCCGCTCCTCTTCACTACCTCCAGTGACTTGTCCCGTCCTTCTCCCAGAAGCCGGTGAAGGTGGAGAATTTGGTACCCTGGGGAAGTTTCAGGATACGCCCTCTAATCAGTTTCCTGATCTTTTCCACTTCCCCGGCCCCAGGCGATCATCCGGGTACCTCTCCGTCACTATTGTCACCTTAGCGACGCCCTTACTTGCCTGAGCATAGAAGCCCTGGTCGGTAATCTTGGGTTTTTGCCCAGTTGATGGGTGGAGGGGTTGGGTGTGTTATGCTCCGGCCTTGGACGTTTGGCCGTCCCAGCCGCAGCATCTCCCCCCCCCTCCCCCGAGTCCTTCTCGTTGGCTGACTTCGTGGGCCTCGGTGTGTCCTTTTCCTCCTCAGCCAAGCGTTGTTCGTTCAACCGGCGTCTGGCATCGTCGCTCCAACGTTTCCGGGCTGACTTAGTCGGCGAGAACGAATTAGGAATAAGGAATTATTAGGATTTGTTCTCGTCTGTATTGGTTCCTCCGGTCGCTCACTGACAGGGTCAGCTGTTCCCGGGAGGAGCCTCTCCATCTCCATAACTTCGTCTATCTGGTGTGTTTCTGGTTCTATTTTTTTCCCACGAGTGCCACGGTGATGCGGTATCACCCGGACAGAGCTGTGATTGTCCGGGGTTTGGCGATTTATTACACTCGGGGCCGATGGCACCGTTTAACATGCAACTCTTCTTGCACCACGCAGCGCTGGGCACGGTGGCTTGAACACCTCGGCTCGGGGGGTGGGGGGGGGGGTCTCCTACAAGGAACATCACTTAGGTGTCCCCCTCCGATTTTGTTGAAATTTTGGTATGTGGTAGAGTATCGAAAACTAAGCGACACGTATTTTTTTATCGGCGGAAAAACGGTTTTAGGGGGTAAAACACACCCTCAAAAAAGTTTTTTTTTTCATTTTTCGGCGATAACTTTTTAACGGTACAAGATTTAAAAATAATTCAAATTACAATAACCCTTATTTGTTTATATACTATACATTGGGGACGAGAGCCATACAAATAACAATAAATTTCATATTGATTATAGCAAAATTCAAATTTTTTCATAGGTATGAGAGTTATTCCTCCCGGAATTTTTAAGCGATTGAGATGTAAATTCGCATGCACGTGAAGGATGGAGGATTAATGAATACATGTTTTTTGTTTTTCCAATATCTCGCAATTAAGGGGTTGTAATCACCCTTCGATTTTTGAGGCAAGAGCATCGAATACTCAGCTAGCGTTATGGAATTCCGGGGTAAATTCATGTCATTATTGACGTTTATGTGCATGTTTGGAAATACCCACGCCCTCGCCCCCCCCCCCCAACAAAAAATTAAGAAAAGAACCACCCTTGTGTTTATCTTTCCCCCACCCTATATGGGAACGAGGTGGATGTTATTGAAGGAAACCTGTTCTCTGTTGATGGTAACATAAAAATCTAGTTGCGGTGTTTTTGCATTTTTTCCAAATAGCAACATTAAGGGAGAATTACCCTCTACCCGAACTTTCTTACCGGGGTCGTCTTTTCCCATTTAATACGTCTAGGCCGATTCAAAATATTTCTAAAAACTTCGAATCGGCGTTTCGAACTCAATATGGGACCCTGATCGTGAGAGGATAATCGAACCCCGCTCTATTTTCCGTGTCGAACGATCCTTGTATCTTTCCCTCACACTCTATGAGAACGAGCTGGATCTAATTGAAGAAAACCTATTCTGTTTTGATGGTAACATAAAAATCTAACATGTTTCTGATAAACATTAGCAAAGTGAGGAGTAAGAGGCAAATTTCGACGTCCCCCTTCCTCGGACCCTCTTGAGATTAATGCAAAATACCCATTGGAGATTAATAAAGTTTAATCCATTAGAGACTAATGAGAAATATCCACAGGTATCCAAAACCATATTCATCAAAATAGTGTGGCAACTTTTTAAATCGCCAATGAAAAGGAAAATAGTGAGGGGTTTGATTACCCTCTCACGATCGGAGTCTCATATTGAGTTCGCTACATGAGGAAACGTCGATTCGGAGTTGTTAGACATATCTTGAATCGGCCAAGATGTGTTAAATGGGAAAAGACGACCCCGGTAAAAAAAATCGAGTAGAGGGTAGATTACCCCCTTAAGGTTGCTATTTGGAAAAAATGCACAATCACTCCAACCAGATTTTTGTTTTGCGATCAAAATAGAACAGGTTTCCTTCAATTAGATTCACCTCGTTGTCATAGAGGGTGGGGGAAAGATAAACGCAAGGGTGATTCGCTCCTTAATTTTTTGTCGTGGGGGTGGCTAGGGCAGGAATATTTACAAACATGCACACAAACGTCAATAATGACGTGAATTTACCCCGGAATTCCATAATGCTAGCTGAGTATACAATGCTCTTGCCTCAAAAATCGAAGGGTAGTTACAACCCCTTAATTGCGAAATATCGGAAAAACAAAAAATATGTGTTCGTTAATTTTCCATCCTCCGCGTGTATGCAAATTTACATCTCAATCGATTAAAAATTCTGGGAGGCATAACTCTTATACGTACGAAAAAAATCGAATGTTGCAATAAACAACATGAAATTTGTTGTTATTTGTATGGCTCTCATCTTCAATGTATAGTACGTAAAAAAATAAGGGTTGTTGCAATTTGAATTTTTTTAATGTGTCGTACCGTTAAAAAGGTAGCGCCGAAAAATGAGAAAAAAACCCAGTTTTTGAGGGTGTGTTTCACCCCCTAAAACCGTTTTTCCGCCGATAAAAAAATACGTATCGCTTAGTTTTCGATACTCTACCACCTTCCAAAGTTTCAACAAAATCGGAGGGGGATACCTAAGTGATGTTCCTTGTAAGGCACTGACCAAACCATCAAATTACACTATCCCTGACCTAAATATTCCTAATGCAACGAACATAAATCTAACTACTAATCCTCATAAACAAAAATTAAATATACTGGCTGACCAATTGGCAAGAATACGCAAAAAAACATAGGATATGGGATCCCCTGAAAACTTTATCCTAGTCGAAACAATTTATTGCTTGAGCGGGGATCTGGTTCGTGAGGAAAGGGGGTTCAACCAAAAAAAGAGCACATCACTTCACAATTTTACTGGTCACGGCGTTTATTTCTTGTCACCTTAATTTGTACACTTAACTCTAACTAGAGCCGACCGACCTGAACAATAGCTCGTCTCAAGCTGTACCGTGCACGATTACCTCGTGGTTTTCACTATCTAAGAATTAACAGTTTATCACGTTCCGTAGTCTCCAATCAGTAATCCGTGTAACAAGCCGTAGTCAAGATAATCAAGAACTAATCAATCAAAATCCGAGGTTGAGCAAGGTCGTTGTCAGTTGAGATCAAGAAAACTGTAGAGTTTCAGAACGATACAAGTCGATATAATGGCGATTAACCGGCGACCGTTAACCGTTCGCCGTTAACCGACTCAACCAGGGAGGAGGAAGCGTCTCCCGGATAAAGCGCGACACTGCCACCTCGGTTGACACGCGTTCTATCACAATGGTGGCATTGTCATGCGAATTCCGGCATAGCCGGAACACTTATTAACAGATAGAACAAAGCGAAATAAATACGGATGACGTCAATTATACAAATCTAACAGAACTAAAAAATATAATAAAATTAATCAAAGCGCGCAAAGCCCCTAGTAGCGGTATCCAAAACATTATCATAAAGAATCTCCCGTGTAAAGGACAATTACAAATAATGCATATATATTGTGACAAAAAAGTTTCCGGAATTTCTCATTTAAAACGCGCGCATTAAGTATTTTTCAGTATTTTTCGTTTCTGTATGTTGGTAGGACTGTACTTAATGGCTATGCCAAAAATGAGCGAGATTTATCAACCAGTTTGTTTACGGCAGCTCTTAATACCAGTCCACCTCATTAGTGCTCGTCGAAGTTTACAATGCAACAAAATATTGAACAACGAGTTTGTCTCAAATTTTGTGTTATGAACAAAATATCGTGTGCGGAATCGCTCCGAATGTTGCAGAAAGCTTATGGGGAGTCTGTTTTATCGAAAACCCAAGTCTTCGAGTGGTATAAAGCATTTAAGGATAGGCGGGAGACCGTAGAAGACGCGCCTCGTTCCGGCCGCCTTCCACCTCTACCACCGATGATACCGTCGAAAAAGTAAGGGAAATCGTGCTCGAAAATCGTCATACCAGTGTTAGAGAGTTAGCTTGTGACCTCAACATGCCTCGTGAAACGGCTCGTTTGATTTTAGTGGAAAATTTAGGTATGCGACGGGTCGCCGCTCGGCTTGTTCCGATCCAACTGAATTTTCTTCAAAAACAGTATCGGATGCAGATCTCGATGGACATGCTGGATCGAGCCAATTCTGATCCA
>JAPYZU010003699.1:0-20566 GCA_030523005.1 Tryphoninae sp. B BG-2022a | reverse complement strand
TTTCGATTAACTTTGTCATCGTAAGCCAAAGAGAGTCGTTCTCGCTCTCGTATACGACGGGAAAGTAACAAAAAATTAACACAATACCGTCGATCAAAATGACGAACTGAAAACACCGAACAAAATCTAAAGAAGAACGATATATCGGAGAGAGAGAGAGAGAGAGAGAAAAGGGTAGAATAAACAAGAAATAATGAATATAGGGAAAAAGCCGTGCGAGAATGTAAGCAGTCGTTTGTGAACCCTGTATACACGAATGACGGTCTATCGTTGCCGATAGACCGTCGCTACGGCACGAGAATGCAATTATCGTTGACACATATATATTCACGTACACGTATTATTGTATAGGCATATAATATAGCATCACAGTCAAAAGTATAGTATTACAATAACGAGTATGCGTGTGTTTGTATGCGTGTGTGTGTGTGTGTGTGTGTATGTGTGTATGGTCGGGTTTTTTGTTCTCTCTTTCGAACATTCAAGGAAGAAATAAAGTGGAATCCCCGCAATAAATGGATTTACAACTGGACTTCCGTTGGAAAATATTATATTATAAATATGGACCGATGGACGCATAGTCGGCGTGTGTGTGTGTGTGTGTGTGTGTGTTTGTACGCATGCAAGCGAGTAATTTGTGCCGAGTCTCTCGTGTTCAAATGTATCGATAGTACATAGATAAGTAAGGCCGCGTATGTATATTTAATCAGCATAGGCAGTGTAATGATAACTGCCCGTTTTAGAAGTACGATTAGATACGAACATTAAAAAACACAGAGTCGTCGTGGACCGGTATTTGATTCTCGGAGGACGAATTGTTCTGGCGATTTGTGATATGCACGATCACGTTAAATTGGCCCTTGAGTAAACCGTGAGAAAGTATGATCTCGCGATTTTTGTCTTTGACCGTTGGACAATTTGTGGTTGGCATCCCCGATTATTCACGGTAATCCAGCCAGCTAACTTTCAGAAAACGAATTTCATGGATTTTTTCATACACTTAATTGTAAATATTGGAAAGATAACGGAAGATAACGGAAGATCACACGAAAGAGCAGAGAATGTGTATACAGGAGAGTGTGTGAATGAACGTGCGATGAGATGCGGATAACGAGGCAGAGGTTGAGAGACAGAGAGAAAAAGAGAGAGATGGACAGGGAGAAATATTGATAAGAAGAAAAACATATCGAGTGTTGCCGAAGACTCGCTCTTCTACATTTCGAGTACGTTAACGCGATTCCCTTTATACAAATTTATCTATAACACGTAAACTTTTCTTTAAAAATTCATCTGTATAATTATTTACTTCTCTTCGATTATTATGAACTACCGCGTTTCGTCAAGGGTACGATAAGATACGATCAGGAACGACCATTGGACTTGAGCCAGTTGCATTAATGTGGCTAATTTCCGAAGGCTTCGAATCTTATGAATTTTTCGTTCCTATGACTTTTCATCGATGGTTGAAAAATATTCAAAGATAAATATAATAACGAGTAAATTGGTAGATTTCTCGGTCCGCTTGTTCCTCGTCCCTGATCAACTTTACCCTCGTTGTGCTCGTACCCAATCACTGCACGCGCGTATTTTCATGTACCGTAGATTAAATCGCATTTTTGTTTGTTTTCTTTTGTTTTTTATATCATTTATACATTTATATGTATATAATATGTATAATATGGTCATATCGTTAGTCTTGCTTCACTACGATTGGCACTTGATTTGCTGTATATTGTAGAGATGGATCCGGTCACCGGTATTTTCGACACGCTCGTACGCGGAGTGCAACCGACAGTTCTCGATCCATTAATTGGAGTGACTTTTTTCCACGGTTTTTCGTGTAAAACAATAATCGTTTAATCGATTCGACCCACTCCCGCTCGTACGAAGCGAGAAAAAAACCCTCGTATCGTCAGTCTACTAAATTCATTCTCTCGCTCGCATATTTCTCTTACGTCTATTTTGCGATCGTGCACGCATGGGGAATTATAATATAGAATATAAAATCGATTCTACACACAGAAAGCGCACTTTTTTGTTTTTTTGTTTTTTGTTTTTTCGTTTGTTCTTCTTATTTCCTTCCTTATCCACCTTCTCAAGAGAGAGAGTTGCACGTATTTCTTTCTTTCTTCGTTAATCGCGACCTGGACCCTCGTATTCGTTTTCTCTCAGTTTTCTACGTTCCGTCTTACATCTCTACTTTCCAGCCATCCTCTGGCCTTGGCACTTTAAACTCCATTCGAAAGAACGTTAGATTCCGCACCAGTTGAATTCGTTTAGCAAGCATTTGCATATACCGCAGTGTATATATATATATATATATATATATACATATTGATCGATATACGTATACACACTGTTTCACGTATTGCGCGCCCGAAGCATCACGAGCAATTCGTAATAGGAAACTGAGAAAGAATTCATAAAGTTAAAAACAAAATGACAAAATAAAAAGGATAATTGATATAGACAGTTGTTGGGTACAACGTATGGTAACTAAAAACACTTTTGAAGTAATTGCGAAGAAGAAGAAGAAAAGTAAAAGTCGGCTTTGCATTCGCACGTGAACAAAACGAATTTGCATGGCACAATGACTCGTTTGCGAATGCGGTGTATTCTCAAAAGAGCGTGGCTCTCATCAAAAGTGTCACGAACAATGACGAAAGGACGCACAATTCCGTACTGACAATTTGTTTATTCAACGCAACTGAATGAAGAAGAAAAACAAACAAAAAGAAAATCGAAGGAAATTATAAATTATATAAAAATATGTGGGAGTCGATATAATCGATGTCTCCGAGAGAATATATTATCTGATCGAGCAGATTGGACGTTGCTCGGTATAGAAACAATACGATGCTCGAGGTTTCACTCTCGATCAATTTGATTTTCGTTTCTTTTTTTTGTTTAACATAAGTTTTACACGCGCGCAACGAGTTTCGAGAAATTGACTAATAACGCAGAATTAACGGGTAGACGTGGGAAATACAATTTCTCATGTTCCTTCTCGCCCGATACGCCGCTCGGTTCTCCAATCACGAAATCACTGTGCCACGCGGTTTCAATTTCATTCGTCTAGAATATTTTCTTACACATTCCCAAACTTTCATTGGCTAACGCGACAACCCGAGATAAATATTATCCTGTCCGTGTGTCCGTGTCTCTACGTTTATATGTAAATACGTGTGTATGTCGGTGTGCCTTCTTTAACTACAAATTCGCAAACGCACGCTAAGAATTCGTCGTCCACCAAAAAATCGTTAATCGTTTAATTGAGCGGGTCACCGTCGAGAACAAAACCGTATAACAAACACCCTGACACACGGGACAATCGCCGTGGGCCGGCAGCCAAACAGGCGACGTGACAGCAGTATAATTAATAATATTATATTAATAATATTAATGATAGTAATAACATCTGGCCGTCTTAATAGAATTATAACTAGAGAAATGAAGAGGAAACATAAACGCATCGTTGTGCCGTATATAATAATAATATACTAAAAAATTTGAGTAACGCAATAATAACATTCAAAAAGATTGATATCGTTGCCGGCCGCCAATCGATTAATCGTTATATCCTATTCCATTGTCGTTATAATCGCGATCGTCTTTAACTCTCCTCTAACTCGTCAACGCAATTTTTTTTTTTTTAAACCAACGATACTCGACGGCAATGGACCCACGTTTGTGTTCGCCAGTGCAGTCGATCGAGCGTATTTTGCACAACCCTTTCCAGAGATATCGTACGCCAACGTCGAACGAGAGCGATAGAGGAGGAATGATGAGAAGGGGTGGGGCCAAGAGCGTGTGTGAGTGAAAGAGAAAAAGGGAGAGAGAGTAAGAGAGAAAAAAAAGAGAGGTAGGCGTGAGACTCTTAGCGAACATATTGACGCGGACGTACGATGCGCGAGCTTACTAAGGATAACGAGAAACAAATTCTTTTAACTTTTTCCTCGCCCGGAATCAATCATGTGCGTGGATATTCAAAACTCAAAAACCGACGCACTGGCATTCGTGTCTTAAGAAGTTCAATTTTCCAATGACTCGAAAAAATTCACTATTTCGTTTCAACTCGTATTAACATTTTTTTGTTTACATTTGTTGTTTTTGTTTTTTTTTTCTTTTCGTTTATTAGACCAGTGCGGCGTGTGCTTAATTTCGAATTTTCGAAACACGGTGTTTAAGAGTTAATTATGTTAAAATAGATCCAGCCTGTCGTTCCTGTTTCTCCTTATCATTCCTCCGTTGAAAGGCTTGTCACGGAACGGCAAATCGTGATGCCGCGATTCTTATTCAATGAAGACGTTAATGATCTTCGACTATTTAACGCAGGAGAAACAGTGTATCCTCCGCGAGACGGATATCGACGCGACATGATGGTGCGCCAGTGGAAGAGCGACATTTACTTTTGGTAATAAGCGATCGTTGTTGAGAGAAATGAAAAAACAAAAGAAGAATAACAGAAAAGTAAACAAACTAGAAGACCGCGAGAAAATTTGGCACCGCGAATCTAGATCGCTCGGATCCAACGTGTATACTCGTCGATCCCTTTCCACGATTGGGCGTTCCATGACAATTCATTGTTTTTTCTTTTCACCCCGGGAACTCGCTATACTTCGACGCTCTATCTACCTGAACAGTAATACAATTAGAGTAATAGGATTAATAATAAGAGTAATAATATTAATAATATAATCATATTTTACATGAACAAAGTATTCCTTCTTTTCTTTTTTTTTTTAAGCGAAACGTCGCGGTACGCCTGCTGTACACGAATCATTGTCGAACGACTCGTCGCTCGACAACGATCATTATCACTAATATACCTGTCTCGATATTCCTACTGCTTCGATCGACATTTTCTTTTTCTTTTTCCTTTTTCTTTTTGTTCCTTTCTTCGCTAAATTCTCTTCTTCGCCATTCCGGCGACAATATTGTTCAATCACTGTTTGAACTCTTATATCTAGGCAATATACACAATTTCGGACACGTTCTCGTGTCACCGTATACGATCAAAGGATGTCGCGATTTGCTCGCACTCGTAAACGTATCTCTATTTAGGCATTGGCAGGGTCGAGTCAATCGTTTGTATTCTCAGAACGACGGTCTGGACGTTCCTACTTTCGTTTTATCCGCTACCGTCTTGATTATTTTTCTTTTGTTTTTGTTTGTTTGTTTTCTTTATCGCGAGATTGGCCATTGACCAGTCGATCAGGGACGTATCCAGTCGCTGTCCACCGACAAAGTTCGCATCTCAAGACTAAACCATGGGTTATTTTTAATGCTCCAACACCATGCATTCTTAACTCGCACATCTCTTCTCTTTACCGCACTGTCATCCCGTCTCTCTCGTTCACGAGATCTCTGATATGGTGAGCTCCGTTATCGGGGACATGTAATTTCTTCTTTCGATATCTTCGAGCGAACGACTCGGATTCATTTATACATACAAAAAGTCCCCCTCCCACCTGCCCCCTCATTCATCTTTAGGTCAACAGGTAAAAGTGCTTTTCGATGCACATGGTAAATTGCCTAAATCTTGGACCCTCTTCTCACACGCGTTTAACTACATATTTCATAACTGGACGACACACTTGGACGTGCGTGCTGTAATAAGTTATATAAAGCTTACTACTTTTTTTTTGTTTCGTTTTCCTTTCATTCATAATGCTTTCCTTCGTCTTCTTCTTGTTCACTGGACAGTCTTGGACGCTACGCAGCTTTAGAAAAAAATCCTTCTCCACCGAGTATATATTAAAGATGTCTTCCGATTTCTTGCTCCGCTCATCTCGTTGCTAGTAATCCCTCCAAAGATTTTGAAACTTCGTGTTGGATAGAATCGTTTCGTTTTTTTGCTCTTCTTTGCTCGGGAAATGGGGAGACAACGAGATCGAACGATGCAAGGTATAGAAGAGTAAGGCGCTCCAGGCGGAGCATTGTTGTCTTTGATGAGATCCCAGGAACAATGTGAAACCAGCGGTGCGCGGTATTCCTTTTCATTCGCGTTTTATTTTATTTCTTAACCTTGGAGTTTGCCGATAAAATGTAGTTTTTGGAAAAATTTCATCGACTGCAGTAGGGCATTGACAAACGACATGAGACATAGGACGAGAGGCGGCCGTTTCAGTTTGTGTCAGTATCGCAAGCCTCCGCTGTTCTCGACATCGACAACGCCATTTCGACCACCACCGTTTCCATTACCCGTTCCTGCGTTACCTGCCAAATTTTGCGTATCGTATTCCAGGACCAGCCGCTTTATGTGACTCAGTTTCTCGTGTAGATAGGCGAATCGCTTTTTCGTCTCGATGTGTACAGGATTGCTCTTGGTCTCACCGTACTCTTGCAATATTTGGAGCTTTATTTCCTAAAATGAGCATAAAACAAACAACAGTCAGACGAGATGTCACAACGGCGCAATAAATTCCTCCATGCGATCGTTGATCAGTCTCGATGTTGTTCTCTTACCTCGCTCTTTTCCACATTTCCGTTCTCAATTTCTCTCCGCCGTCGTTCCTCAAGCTGAGTAAATCGTTTCGAGACCTTTGCAACCAGCGAATGCAATCTTCGGTATTCCTCGTAATCGGCGTTGAATTCGTCCTTGTAGCGCCTTCTTTGTTCCGTGCTGCTAATGGTCGTATAGTACCTGCATCGATCCAAGGATGATAAAAGGAAGAACACCCACGTACGCACACGTACACATACACACACACACATACACACACGTCCTTACAAGCAAGATTTCGTATAAATAATCAAGAGATGGTCAGTCACTCGTATAGAAGAGAGTCTGAAGAAACTTACGTGAGGTAGTCGGGATATTCCGAGTTCTTGGAGGTGCTGGTTATCTCGGGCGAAGTGAGACTGTAGGTCGAGATCGAGGGTTTCGTGGTCGTGACTGTCGTCGTTGCACTGTTTCCGGTGTATTTGGAAGCACCGAGGTTCGGGACATCGTTGTACGAGTTCGTACCAGCCGCACCTACATTATCTCTGGCCTCCCTGTCCCTCTCGCGCTCTCTATCCCTCTCTCTCTCCCGATCTCTCTCCCTCTCCCGTTCTCTCTCGATGCCCCGTGACGTACCACGTTCGTCCCGGTCCCTTCGCTCGCCGGACATTCCATTAGTCACGCCGCTAAAATTGCCGCTCGTGCTGCTTCCTCCTTTTACTGATCGAACGAAATCGACACCCCCGCTTCCAACCCCACCAAAGTTGCTCTCACCACCGCTCGCTATTTTACCACCGTTAACGTTATTGTGATGATTACTCGGGGGATTGTTATTATGCGATTGATTATTATGCGAATTGTGGTTGCTGCCGGGATGATTGCCGATCGAATTCGTTCCAGCACCTGTACCGATTACAGCCCCACTGTGATTGTTTTCTTCACTGTCACTCGTTGGAGTCAGGCACGACTTGCTGCTACCGTAATTCCCACCAACACGTAGCACATCACTGTTTGTTGTTCTTTCTGCGCGATAATCCCCACGATCGCGTTGTTGTTGCTGCTGCTGCTGCTGCTGCTGCTGCTGTTGCTGCAACTGCTGCTGATGTTGCTGCTGTTGTTGTTGCTGTTGCTGCTGCTGCTGCTGCGGCTGCTGTTGGTGCTGCTGCTGTTGCTGTTGCTGCTGTTGATGGTGATTATTTTGTTGCTGGTGCGCCTGTCTCTGATCCCAACTGTTGACCTCACTTGGAACGGCACTTCCATTAACGCCACTTCCACTTACGACACTCGGAGCACTACCTCCACCCGTGCCAACGGGGTTGTTACCACCACTAGCACTACCACCAGTCGTCCTTGGGTTGTCCCTGTTGTTGCCACTGTTATAGCTGCCACCGGTTGTCGAGCTGCTGGAAGATTCCGATTTACGGAAATGGGATATGCGCGGTCTCTTGGTCTGCAGACCATCGGCGCTCTGATAATATCCCGGTCTCTTGAGGCTCATCAATCCAGGCGGTGGAGCTGTTATGGCTGGCGGAGAGCCCGGATGAGTCGAATTCGGTGATTGTCCACTCCCTGTCGAATAACGGAGATACAGCTCATTAATGGTTGAATCTGTAGGGGAAAAGAATCCACGATATCGATAATCGTTCGAACGATCGGTCGAGACTATTACCGCTAGATCCGCCGTCGCTGGAGCCTGGAGGAGTAAGATTCTGAGGCTTCCGCCTCTTCAGCATCGCCTTCTCCTGCTCGGTGTAAAATGGCCAATCCTCTTGGACGTCGTTCCACACGTGCCGGTGCAAATGATACGTGTTATCTCTCATAAAGGCCACTTGCTTCAGTAACGTTGTCGTTGTGCTTCGATCTCGTTCTTTGATACCCTCTGATGGTTTCAAAGTACCGGAAACAAAAATATTGAAAACAACAAGCGTATTAGATTACGTCCAAGAGTTTTTCAAGTACATACGAGCAGTACGTGTTATTGGATATTTACCCTTATTGATCCGGTCGTATAGTTCCGGCCTCTTGTATGGCCTCAGGGCGAGAAGGTGGATCAATCTTTCTCTACGATTGAAACAAGAAATAGGAATAAATATAATGCGAGTTTGACGAGAGAGATGTAAATACGTCGTGCGTCGAGGGACATATAAAGAATCAAGATGTACCTTAGGGGCCTGCGCATTATGTCCGAGACCTTTTTCTCGTGTACGCGACCTAACGAAGAATTGTTGCTCTGTACCGGCTTGTACAACGAGGAGGAAGATGACGACGAGGTCGTCGAGGATACCGCCGGTGGGGCTGTCGACGGTGCTCTTGACGATTGACTCGAGGAAGTTGGAATGCTCGTGGATTCTCTGTGTCTTACATTTGCGATCGGTGGAGGTATCGTTCGTCCGGTCGCTTTGACTTTGACTTTACGACCGATATCCGGTCCATTCGCCTTAATCACCCTAGTACTGCAAAATCGAGTCAAGATGGACGATTAGGATGAGCCAGGTGTCGAATTTATACGAATTTTTCAACGTTACGTTTTATCTTAGATGTATCATACGATCGAACTTTCGAAAGTTGTTAGGAAGGTAAAGAGAATGGGAGAGAGCAATGCTTTACCAACCATTTGTTTTTATTATTTTCTTCGGCAACCGCCATTCTGTGTCTCGTTGTCTCGTAGACGTCGTCGTTGGCCTGTATCCGCATTTTCCACGGCAACGTTCCCAGACTTTCCAGGCTTCTGTTTAACGAACGAAAAAATATCAACCCATTAGATTTTGATAAAACGATAATTGACGGTAACATAAAAAGAAAAAAATACTCACTTGGGACCGGTCTGTTGTATGCACTCGAAACCGCCCTGTGGACCCTCAATGTCCTGATTGCCCGAGAGGCTGAAGGTAAAACCCGCAGATCCATGGCTGGATTGTGTGGATGGAAAGGAGAGTTGCTGAAACGAAAACGACGATAGGGAACATTAAGAATTGTTCTTTTTTTAAGGTCTCGGCTCTTTCTTCCTCTTACATCCTCTTAATAAAATTACTTTAAATTACGAAATGAGCTTATGCACATAAACAGGTATACGTGAGTGTGTCTCGCGGGGATCCCGGTCGAGTACGTACATATACATATATATATATTTATACTTATAGTAAGAATATGCACCGCTATCAATATATATATCTTAGAACCTTATAGCATTTTGCATTTTTTTTCTCCCGTACAGCATTAGAAGAAGATGCAGCAACAGCAGCAGCGAGCAACAATAATGCATTGATTAATAACACCGAGAGAGCTCAGCAACACAACGTACTCGAGAGGTTGCCTTAGAATAACCCTCCGGCTTTAACCATCATCAGCGCATATATCGCGTTAATTTACGAACGCGCAAATCCATCCGGCCTTACGTGTGTCTCGTTGTATACGAACGCGGTTGTGCCAAATAAAAGTCATACGCGCGTTGCGAGTCAAGCGGCGAATATATGAAAGGAGCGATTTATGCGCTAATAAACAATTTATAATTGTGCTGACGAGCGACAACTACAAGCCCGTACCGATGCAACCGAAATACGAATTATTTTTCTCATTAGCGCAATACAACGAGCACGAAAATTCTAAAAATTCTCAATTTATAATTCTAATTGAATCGAATATTTTTTTTTTAATCTCATTAAAATATGTACGCGATATCGATCTTAAGGCGCAACCAGGAAGCGGAAAAAATGGAGAGAAGGAGGAAGGGGGGTGTGTGTGTGTGTGTGTGTGTGTGTGTGTGTGTGTGTGTGTGTGTGTGTGTGTGTGTGTGTGTGTGTGTGTGCGTGTGTGTGTGTGTGTGTGTGTGAGGGAGAAAGAGATAGACGATGACCTGGATATTTCTCGTTGCCGAGTTGTCCGTGAGAAGCATGAAACTCTTCTGCGAGTCGTGTATATGTCTTCCCCCAAACCCAAATTATCTTCGTTGAGAGTCTCACGCGCACAGATGAATTTTCAAATGTCAGGGCACGCGTTTATACATACACACACACATACACACATACACATACCTGTATATGTGTAATATGAATGTATACAGACTGCGGCCACCTCGAGATTTCTCTCTCTCCTGGCGAACCGGAGAATGGACGATTTCTCCGCGTTATACTATACATGCATATACATATCTATATAGGAGAACTCATGCACACATAATGGCACCTTTGCTCTCGTACAGAGTTGCGAGCAACCCTTCTCGCTTGGAATTTCTCGCTGAACGATGATCGAGTAGTCGCTGGATTACAAAGAGATATCGATATTGGACATTTCCAAGGATTCTTTTCTCTTGTAACGAGCCCTCCTCTCTCTCTCTCTCTCTCTCTCTCTCTCTCTCTCTCTCTCTCTCTCTCTCTCTCTCTCCTTTGTCATTTTAAATCGAAGGATCGACAAGGGAGATAAAAAAAAAAGTAAACGGTAACGTGCGACGACGCTCCCTCGGACACGAGACGCTCTTCCTTTCACGCGACGGGCAGTGAAAGGGATCGGAGGATCGCGAGCGCCTTGGCTCGTCCGCGAGATCTCCGGCGGTTTATCATCGCGCGGAGGGATCGAGGATGAGGAGGAACGAGAGGAGAAGGAGGAGGAACGTGTACGCGTATACGAGTGTCCGTGCTCGAGCGCTCGCGCCTCCAACAACGTAAACTTCCGCGGATGCAACGATTATACTCGATACAAACGCGCGTCTATCATCAGATAATACCGAGGGGCAAAGATACCGAGGAGTTTCTTATTTCTGTCGTATTATAAAACGACTTGAAACTTTAACTTAATAGCCGTAACAAACGATATTTATTACAAACGAGCACACGATCTAACAAAGACCTTGGCTTCAGGAAGATACCAGAAAAAGGAGGGGGAGATCGATTCGGGACAATTAAACGTTAGAATTACATTTTTTTTATTACGAGCAACTTTTCAATATTTTTTTGGCAGTTCTCTCTCTCTCTCTCTCTCTCTCTCTCTCTCTCTTTCTATCTCTCTCTCTCTCTCTCGGGAAACAATAATGAGAACGAGGATAAAGAAAGAACGATGCCGCGAGTCGAGAGATCGGTATGAGGGGGAGGGGCGCAGGCAAAAGCAGCCATGGCTCTCAGGATAAAACGCCATTTGGCACAAGGTCATCCACGTAAAGAGAGAAAGACGAAGATAGATACTTGTTTGTGAGTCGATTCGTGAAGTAAACGACTTGTATTACTATATAGATAGCGTATATACGCGTCCGAGGATCATCGACGACGCCAAAGTGTCGCAATGTAGAGGAGGCAAGTGCGTGAGCGCGCGTCTGAGAACGCACGCGGCGGCCTCTTGCACGCGATATATTTCTTCGAGGTAGTTACCTCTTTTGTTTTCTTTCTTCTTTGCTATTGTTATGTTTTCTTTTCAACGATTTTTCATTTATTCCAGCCCCGTCGATGCTAATGCATCTCGTCTCGGGTACCCCGATAAATGTGCACGCTTGGAACTTACAATTAGAAGCTCACCAAGTGTAGCCCAGTCGGGAAGTTACCAAGCACTGGCGATTCCTTTTTCCAAGACCACGTTGGAGTTTCAATAACCCGATTGTTTAATCAATCGCGATTGGATCAAAGTTCAAACTGTCGAATCTGTCCTTGGCAAATTATCCATCCGCCTTTGTACATGAATTTTGTTAGTTGAAATAATCTCGATTAGATTTCACGGATTTGGATCGAACGAAGATTCATTGGATTCGTCGATTGTACCATTTGACTCGATACGTACTTTCTCATCAACGGATCGTTGGATCGATCGCGCAAGGATTATGTTTCGCTCGACGTGTCACGGACGTTCGTCGTTTGCCCGGGGGTTCGCTCGGTTAGATCCATATCGATCGACGATCTATTCTCGTCGATGCTCGAAACTCGCGTTCCTCGTCGTTCTCTTTTCTTTTTTGCTCCGTCTCGATCTGCAGCAACCGTTATACACGTATATTATTCGGTTCGCTCGCAAGACTCCTCTCTTCGTGGAACTGAAAATTACGCTCGTCCGTTCGCGTGTAGTGACAGCGGCGACTCGTTATGATACGAAAACATTTGATGTACGCACTCGTGAAAGATCGGTGGGGAGAGGTTCGCGAGAAACTCTCGCCTCGAAGAGAGCGCGGAGGCCGTTTACATCCGCGAGTAGCGACTCTCTCGTTTACATATCTATATAATATACCTACACGTATATATACAAGCAACCGCGGATGACACGTGCGATACTCGTTTCTCTCGAGATCGTTTGGTAGCTGCGAAAAACCGCGACTATGACGATACACACGTACGATTTCGCGGCGAAATAATTATACCGAGGAGGAGGCGGCTTCCGCGTTATGCGCGTCGACGGATCGCCACCTGGTCTTCAATCCGAAGAAATAGCTTCTACGAATTCCGGCAACTTACCCGCTACAACAGATTTCAGACGATATTGAGAAACGTTCGTTTATTCAGGACTTTGGATCGCTTTTTAACGTTCGATCAAGGTCAGGTAAAAAATACGCTTTTAACCTTATCATCTTTTGGATTTGGGTTTTTGAATGAACGAATGACTACGATTATGGAGATTGGTTGTTTTTTTTTATTATTACACGTTATGCATCGAGTGAGAACTTGGCGAGATTCGCAAATCACAAATCGTAAGATCATCGAGACGAGTTCCTCGACTCGTCCTTTGTCTTTGGTGTAGGCGAGACCGCACGCGTTCGAGCGAATTCGTATTCTAACATTCCACGGAGAACCTAGACCCAGTATCGACTCGGAATTGGCCAATAGTTGCGAGTCTAGAGGAGACACAACGAGCTGTACAAACGATTCGAAGAATTGGGTTAGAAAGTGATGACGATGATGACTGCGACAACTCCGACGACTACGACTAAGTCGTTTTACTTATTCCGTACGTTCGTTATACGGGCATGTGCCAAGATGGCCTTCGATTTCGCGACATTATACGCCATTATATCAGCTTGTCGGATTGTTACGTCGTAAATCCCAATGAAATAATTGAAATTGAGAGGTGAATTAATAATAAGAATTACGTTAAAAATGATAAGAGCGATTCGTCAATTTCATAAGACGTCGTAAATTCTCATTCATACGCATTGGATGATTTCATTTTTACACTTTGAATCGAAGAGGGAGGAAGATCCAAGTCTGCATTCGCATTGACGAGCACGAGCGAGTGCGAGAGGTAGAGAGAGAATTCAAGAGAGCCAACGACAGAGCAGGTGCGTCGATTGTAGGATTTAGAGGTCAGCAATCAGCCGAGAGACTCGACCTCGACACGATTCGCGACGAGGTCTCTCCCCCCTCCTCGAGAAGTTATCCCCACGCTGCGTGTATGATCCTTTGCTCGTACACGCATGCGACACTCTCGTTACTCGTCGTATACTTACACATTTAAAATTGCCCGCCGAACGTGTGCGAAGAAACGAACGCGAGTCATTAAATTAGCGTCGGTACGTAAATCAGCGAAGAAGGAGTGAGAGACGGAAGGAAGGAAGGAAGGAAGAGACGAGAGCAAGAGGGAACGAAGGAAGAAATCCGCTTTAATATTCTTATCAATGGTAAATACGAGCGACGGAATTTTATTTCATTTTTGAGGGAATTTTCCTCGCTACAAGCTCGATTTCACGTATGTCGCCACGGTCGTGGGCATGGACGCGACCAGGTTTGAAGAATTATCGAAACGTCGGCACGGGTAATGGGCCGAGTAAGCGCTTCTGTCGCATGTGCGCTATATGCGCTCATCTCGTATACGCTGGGCGTCGAAGCGCTTGCGTTTTCTCTGATTCATACATAAATGCCAAGTCGCCAAAAGAGAAGCGCGACTCTCTATAAATATGCGCTCGCGTATTCTGACTCACCGCGAAATAACGCCCTTCGCGCTTATAGTCAGGGGGTTCACGATCATCGTTGACGCACTTTTTATTTTCTGCTTCCTTTTGTCCGTTTCTTTTCCAATCAAATAACATCGGTAAATTGCATTTAGGGGAGATCGAGACAGGAGCATTATAAAATCGAGAGAAAGAGAGTTCGGATATGCATGTACTGTCTTAGAAGCGATATATATATATATATAGGAAAGGAAGGCACGGAAAGTTAGTAGCTCGTAACGAGTTGCGTCATAGCGGAGAACTCTCAGGTTGCCCGTTGGTTCGATTCGTTCGGTGCATCGCAGAGAGAGAGAGAGAGAGAGACGAGAACGAGCTAAAGCAGACCAGCAGCTTGGCCATTTATACGGTTGCGCCCAGTCCTCGTTGCTTCGAAAGCGTGTTGCATCGAGTTGTGGTGGATGGTGTAGGGAGAGCACACGATTTCGTGATGACTGTAGGTACCAATAAGCAACGGGAACGAACCAACGAAGGAACGATGAAGCGACGACACAACGACGAGATTCCGAGGAGGGGCGGACGAAGGGAACAAGGCTGTATAGGTTGTACAGGATAAGCGGGGGATCGAGAGACGATACTGTGTCAGTAGGCTACCGATTCCGATTGCGCGGTTCTCGGCATCGCGGCCCAAATTTGGCGCATGCGCAAAGGAATCGAGGCCGGAAAGACCCCTCTAGAAAATGAATTCTTACACATCCTCCTTCGAATTCCTTTCCTTCCTTATTCTCCTCCCAATTCCGCTCGTCGTTCTTTCGATCCGATCGCTCGATCCTATCTACGACTTATTCCACACGTTTTTAATCGCGCTTCTCTTATCGTTAGATTCATATTTTTACCTTCGCGTACTTTGAACAGAAACGATAAAGAAAATTATCAACTGGAATCGTGATGTTCGTAGAATCAGCTTTTCGGAGGAAAAACTTTTCATTGATCGTAACGATGTGCGATCGATCGATATCCAATAACGATCGTGACGACGGTATTCGATAATGTTCGAGTTCGGGGTCGAGAGGTCGAGCGAGCGCTGTCGAGACGGACAACGAGGAAACGCGAAGCTCGATGCGACGAAACGAAAGCACGGACGAGCACAGTTGTGACCGCGAATGAAACGACGATAAAGTGAATTTAATATTATTTATCGTTTTATTTATACGTTTCTCATCGAGAAACATTGAGCATCGTTTCAGCGATTTACCAATTATCGAGTCGTCGATTCTTTTTTAAATTCCGTAAAATACACGAATTTGTCTCGCATCGAGATTGATTCTCATTGAAAGATAAACGTTACGCAGACTTTGTCCCTCTGCCGATTCTCTTCGCCTACCCGAAATATAAAATTCATGAAATACGTTTCGATCGACGCGTTTCTGTAAACACTGTGTACGATGTGCAAAAAAACACGAGACGAGAATGCTCGTGCGTCCTGGAAAATATAATTCGCATCTTGCCCGTATGAAATAACGAATATTTTACGCCTTGTGTTATTGGCCGATCCCACGAGATGAGATTAAATTCAGGGTCAGACTCTGCTGCAAAACATTCCTCGATGAAGCGACGAGCGAAAAAAAAAAAATAATTTCGTCAGACGTCGTAGAAAATTAATGCGCGCGTTGCGATCGGCTATAACAATATATTTCCTCCGCAAAAACAATAAATCGAGACATTTTTTAAAATAGAATTATACAAAAAGATCGTGAGTTAAGGTCAGAGAAATTCTCGAACCCGTATCTCGTCGTTGCATCATTAAAATAAATGCTCGTTAACGACTCGCTGTATAATTGTATTACAGGATCTCTTGTCCTACTCCGAATTTTGCTTCGAGATATTTATATATAGATACGTATCGCAACATATATAGCCGCACAATCTTTCGTACTCGGTTTTAATTATATCGTCGCGAGGTTGGAAAACATTTTACGAGAAAGACGTCGAGTGGCCGGTCTTTGTCTCTCGTTTTCTTTGTTAATTACGCACGCGAAGTACTGATACGTGTACGTACGCATAGAGATACGGCCGTATACCAAAAGAGAAAGACGGCAGACACTGTGCGCGTATGTGTATGCGTGCAGGAGAGAGAAAGAAAGAAAATAAAATCATGCGTGATTCTGTGTAGGTGAGAAGCTCGCTTCTGGTTTATCGGAATCTTAGCCAAATATACTTGTTTTCGAGCTGGCGAAGAGGCGAAGGAGAGCGAGCGCGAGTGGAAACGGCCAACGCAGACAGACGCAGCCATGGTCGCCAGCACAGCCAAAGCCGAGTGAGGTGGGGAGTTAATATAAAGAGCCGCCCGGAGAGATACCAGAAAAACTCGTTTATATGCCGGGAGTCTTTATTTTTTTCGATAATGATATTCTCGTATCTCTTTTCAGCCCGCTCTTCGCTTTTGTCACTGCCTCCAAACTCCCCCCTCTCCCTTCCTCCCTCTCTTTTCCTCGATTAAAAAATATTCATATTATTCCATCTCGATTGGTTTCGCGCCTTACTAACGAACAAAATGTCGATGAACGAAAACTTCTTTTATTATATTTTAATACCAAATGACTTTTTGTTTTTTGTCGGGTTTGGAGTCCAAGATTAAACGACCGTCGGTATGACGCACGTTACGAATACGAAGTATTTTAAGAATTTTAATAAAGTTTTAACAAGTACGAAAATAAGAAAAGCAAAAGTTATCCTGCACAAGCGAGTCAAGTACGTGTATGAATCGTTAGAGATAATTTTGAAGTTACGATCGCGCGATCGTTCTCGAGAACAGCTTCGGTGAAATAATATTGGAGAATATATAGATAGCTACGTAGAATTGTGCCTGGTCGAACTGGGAAAAAGTTTCACCTTCGTTCCGCACGATTGGCACAAAAGACAATTTTCTATCTCTTCTCGCGTAGAACGGCGAGAGTATCGTAGAGAGGGAGCAGAATCGGTCTCTTATTGTAACATAACGAAGCGAAGTTGAGTAATACAACGAGTCGACGGAGAAACCGTAAAGTTTGGTCGAATCGTTAAGACACTGTGAATTTATCGAGGTCGAAACGAAAATGAGCTCTGCGCGTGCCCAACGAAAATCACTAAATGATTTTTTTTTCTTCTCGTTTATATACATATATATATGTTATTTTGTTCATTGTGCTTAACGAGGCCCGAGCGTGATGTAGAATCCAAGATTTACGTACAATGAAGAACGGTGGCTTCCGGTGGAGAATAATAATTCGGGTTGACAAAAACGAAACGCGCTTCGTGCTTCGAGATTGTCTCATGCTCTTTCTGTTTGCTTCTCCCTCTCTCTCTCTCTCTCTCTCTCTTTGATCTTCGTACCTATAAGCGACATCTACCAAACATCTATTGGCGAACGAGTGTGCGAAAGCACGCGCATCGAACGTTTTATACGAATCGAATTCTGTTATTTTTGCGTTATACGCCAGTTTATCCAAGTGTTTTCGCCTCCTTGACTAGTTATATATTCGAATTCGCAGCTGGCGACAGCGACGAACGAGCGGTTCGGTACGCCAGGGTCGAGTAGATATCATGAAATACATACACGTGTATGGAGACACTAGTACGTATAGTCGCGTAGGTGTGCGCGTACGCAAATATCCGGGCCGTATCGAATCGACGAGATTGCCGATAAACAAAAATGCCACTCAAAAAATCCGAAACTAGAGATAGAAGCTCGTATATGTAACGTATATGTAGGTATATATAGCTTTGTAAGAAAGTGAATCGTAAAAGGCAAAGACTGGTGCGCGCGCAGGCTCTCTTGGAACCCGGAAGCAATCAACCTCGCGTTTCTCCACGATTCCCTCATGCTGGCCAGCGCACATTGCGGTCTCTCGCCACTTCCGGACACTTCGCGATCGCCTCTTGTGTCCAAGCCGGATACCGATTCTACCTTCGAGATACGTATGGTAGGAATGAAAACAAAAAAACAACAACATCGACTCGTCCGAGACACGAGAATGGAAAAATTTGTAATACCGGATCTTCGAGGAATTATTTGTCGCGGGCAAATCGTATCAAGTATACGTATATATCTTTATCACAAATTCTAAAAACAATGTCGATCCGTTCATAAAGATAATGCCTCGTTCCTCTCACCCGAGTCTCCCACCCCTCGGCCAATCTGCCCGACCCCTCATTATGATTATTATCCACGGAGAGGGAGGTAGGAGCGAGCGCGCGTGGGCTATTACGCAACGTCTTTTATAATAGCTGGTGTCCGCGAGAATAGAAAGATAGATCGAGAGTGAAGAGGGAGACGAAAAAAAAAAAGAGAGACAGAAGGTAAATGCGAGGAGCTTACGTTTACGTTACCACCATATATATTCCTCTCGTCACAGTCTTTTCTTCGTCATCATCGTCTCGTGGTGTGCCGCAAGTTATTCGAGCATTCTCGAGTTTGTTTTATATTTAGCGAGATGCTATACCGTCGGTTTGTCGCTATTCTCCTCGTCTCGTCTCTAGGTCAAGCTGCATTCCGTGTAAAAAAAAAAAAATCTTATTTTCTATGAAAAAGAGCAAATATTTTTCCCCGGGTCTTTTATAATCTTTCAGCGAATATAGATTTGAGAAATGGAGATGATTCGGTGGGTGTTATCATCGCGACGGAAACCCAAAATTCGTCAAGTAGATAGCGCATAGCCGAATTGTTCAAGATAATATATACAACAGCGACACGGACGAGGATATAAATAGCTACCCTCGCCTAATACGCTATTTACTAAATCAAATAAGAAGGTTTTTTTTCTTGTTTTTTTTTTTGCTGCGTAGATCGTTCGATCCCCACTCGTTCGTCCCGCTGGGTATTTACATCGGTTGATCTACGTGACGTATGTATTTTTATGACGCAGTTGATTCTCGAGTGGCAGGGTAATAATGGTTTCTCGCGTTGTTACATAAGCTTCGAGACAAACACACGATCTTATCGATCGTGATTCGTCACGACGGTATTATTATTTTTAATCAATTTATTGTCCCCACCCTAGGCCCCGTTCCCCATCCCCTACCCGATCATGGCAATAATAGAATATTCAAAACAATGCAAGTGGCAATGTTCCTGAAGTTGGTTCGACGAACCCACTGCCTTCCCGGCATAGTCCAAATATCGTCATCGTTTTCCTCGGACGAAGAGAGAGAGAGAGAGAGAGAGAGAGAGAGAAAGAGAGAAACAAACGATGACGTTGACGAGAGGAAGCCGCGTTCACGACCTACCTCTACGGTAACCCGACAACGACCCTCCCGATAAGTCGCGTTCGCGTCCTCGAACCCTCTATCCCTTCTTTCGACTCCGCACCCTTGCCCCTTCACCGATCTTTACGCCGTCTACCTTTCTCCTCGGACGAAAATTCTCACCTTTCTCGGAACACGTGTTGAGACGACGAGTCGCGTTTCTCTCTCGAGGATACTTTCTTTTTCTCTCGCGCATTCGACTCTTTTCCTCTTCGTTTCCTCCTTTCTTCCTTTCTCTCTCTTTCCACCAATGCAGTATTATCACAGAGAGCCGGACGATTCTTTTGATTTTTTTTTCGTCTCATTTTCAAATTTGCAATCTCGCAATGGTAAATATGTATATAAATACATGACCAAAGAAAAAGTATATATCTTGGCACTTTGCCTCTCGCTCTCCTCGAAGGCTACGACGACGACAACGACGACGATGACGATGATGAGTCAGACCACTTACTCACTACTACTACTGCTACTACTGGTATCGAGCAGCAAAGTAGAAAAGCAGCAGCGGCAGTGGCAGCGTCGGTACGTTTCGCTGGCGGATGTTGCAGTAGAGACGTTGGAGCCATTCGCGCTGCGAGTGGCTGACTCTGTGCCCGTGCCCGGCGTCTTATATACCCGGGAGCGAGGTCTCGCGTGATCCGCGAGACCAACTTCTCCCCACCGCCGATGTACCGCACGCGGCTCTTCGTCGTCGAGGCTGGTGTGCGACTCGACGCCTCTTTCTTATATATAGCGTGCTCGATTCGCCGTCGTCGTCGTCGTCGTCGTCGTCGTCGTCGTCGTCGTCGTCGTCGTCGTCGTCGTCGTCGTCGTCGTCGTCGTCGTCGTCGTCGTCGTCGTCATTTTTGCCGTCTTGGCGCGTATGTACGCGTACGGCTGCGTTAAGAGCTCTCGTACGTGCCACCTACATTATCATACCTGATGTCTCACGTACGAGCGTGTCTATACAAACAAAGACTCGTTCGTCCGTCCGTCTGCCCGTCCGT
>JAPYZU010003698.1:0-10000 GCA_030523005.1 Tryphoninae sp. B BG-2022a | reverse complement strand
TATTCAATCCGCTATTTGATAACTCCCCAAATATCCCTCCCAACAATGTCACACTCCATTTCATCATTTTTATTCATCCCTCTACGCTTATCAATTTTCTTACAATCAAAAGATAATTAAACACAAGAAATTTCGCTATATCGATTATTTTTATATCAAAATTATAATGACGATATTTATTCCTCGAAAATAATACGAAAAGGATGCAAGAATGAATCTAGCGAGTGCGTATAAGCTTTAAGCACACACGTGGGACATATTATTGACCGAGCAATCGAGGTGTGAAAATCAATCGAATCAGGTGTCAGGTTGTCACGATCGTAACTATATTGGGAACCATTGGCACTCATGATTTTCTCTCGCTAAGTGGTATATATTATATTGTACCGTTCGTCATTGGCAGGGTGAAAACGAGTGAGAGAGCAACGAGTAATGTGTGGATTCACATATTCATACAGATGCGTATATGTGTACAACGATTAAATTCCATTACGCGAGTGCGACCTGCGGGCATTAATCGTGACGTGGACGCGACATGAATGGAATCACGCGTTTACACCAACCTGGACAATTCAATATGATTATTAATAACGCTCGATGGATGAGCGAACAATTCAATAACAGCGAAAATAATTCGAAATTCTGCCCCGTCATTGTTGCCGCGAGGCGGTATATCTACGTTTATATTCGTTTCATACGTCTCAATAAAATTGATATTTCGATCGATTTCATCATTATCGATCATCGTTTCGATAATTAATCGTAAAATCATTGAGATATCAATTTCGTGAATATTTTTTCATTGATTTTTCGATTTTCCTTACCGATTTGTTGTTTAATATCTCGTTTCGGCGTTTATCACTTGTAACATGGTTTTTTTATCTTCTGAATGTATTTTCCCTCTCTCTCCCTCTTTAACTCGATCTCTCTTTCTCTGTCGAGCTTTCTCCACCGTTGAAACGGATAGTTTGATGGGAACACGCCGAATGGAAACTCACGGTGTCCGGGGACTTGATCGGCAACGCATTTCTCTCCTCGTAACGTAATTCGATGAACGAGAGACGAGTATATAGGTATAGATATTTGCGTGAATACGTGTGCGGATACAAGTTGACGGTGGTGGGCATTGCGCAATTGGAGTCGAGATATTTTTTTTTTGTTTTTACGTTTTTTTTTATACCTTTTTTTTTCGGGACGGAACACCGTTGTAGAGAAGCGTCGGGGGTTTGAGAGATCCGGGATCCGTTTTTTTGTTGTCTTGTTTTTTTTTCGTCGACCGAGTGTGTTCCACTATACTCGTGTACTGTATTGCAACGACGAATGCTGTGTGCCATGCTTCGACAGCCGGAAAAAGAGCGAGAGCGAGACTCGCGCGAGGTGGGTAAAGGGGTGAGAGCGAGGGGTTGAGGTACGGGGAAGAGGATGAGGGAGGGAGGAGGAGAACGCGAGGACGCGAGTGTTCGTCAGGGTTTGAAAAGAAGGGGGTTGGTTCGAAGCCGGTTCGGAACTGACGAGGAAATGGAGAGGAATCGGTGGGGGCAGCAACCAGCGGTAACCTCCCTGGAACGAGAGGTTGAGCCACCTGACTGTAATTAGTGAGAACGTATCGTAATTAGAGAAAATGCCACGTTTAATTGCTAATTGAGTTTCTGGCCGATGCGAGAGATCTAATTTTAATCACCTAATTACGTGACTACAGGGCTCTCGGTTGGGAGTGACGGGTGAAAGGAGGGGTAAGGGAGAAGGGAGGTTACGAAGGTAAAGCCGCCAACCTCTCAGTTCTTGTAATCGCGGATAGAGCTCATCTACCTCTCATCTTTCTCTTTCTTTCTCCTCTTCCACGTTCTCATCCCTTAAGCGCTCTATAAGTAGGCATTCTCTCTCTCGTATATCGTCCATCCCCTCAACCCTCGAACAGTCGTAGCAGATGACGCATCGGAGAAGTGGCGCAGTTTTACTTACAATTTGACGAATATCACTCGTCTGCGAGAGCCTAATTTAAAAATCATTTTGACAAGAGCTGAAACCTTTTCACCCCTTGGTCACTTTATTTTCGGAGTAATATCACTTGATTGATTTTTTTACCACGAGTACCAGCGAGAAATTATTCAAGATGAGAAGAAACTATTTTAATTTGAAAAATTGTGGATTTCTAGGTTACAGTTGGACGTTTATCGAACCAATTGCGAATATCTGATATGTTATGGCGTTCCGTAGTCGCAGGGTAGTTATGAACGTACCGTCTATCACCGGTTTACAATTTTAGCCGCATGGTTCGATGCTACCTACGTGCCTATGTCGGCGTAATGTTGATAGCCGTCCTCGCGTGAAACCAATAATCGCGTTGGGAGGTGCTTCAGGGCATGGGCAAGTAAGGGTCGGGTGGAGGGTTAAGGGAGGAAAGCGGGGGTATAGATTAGAAGGGATGAGTCGGCATTACTAATACGCCCTTTAATAAAAGCCCTCTGTTTCGCACGGTTCGAGCTTATACAGTGAGCCTGGAAAGGGCGAGAGACAGGGAGAGGGAGAGAGACAAAGTGAGACAGAGAGAGAAACGTACAGTGCGAGGGACTATGTAATTTCTAACCGCGTTTCCCCGTATTCGGCTCGTATATGAGTATATAGACATATATATTCGCGTGTGTGTCTATAATATGGAACGGGTCGTATAGATAATGCGTAGACACCTTCATAAGGAACGTATAAAGGTTATGGGAAACGAACATGGACCTGTGGGATGAAACAGAACCTTGTAGAAACTTTAAGCGGTAATACGATTACTTTTTTTTTCACTCGAGAATCCTTCAAGAATTTGGAGAACAATGTATACCTTGGAAAAACTAAAAAGTCCATATTGAAAAAAGAACATTGAGGCAAGGAACAAGAACGTCCAACGTCGAATTAAAAATAATTTTCAACGACGTATTTTCCTTTTGTTTTATTCCTACTAGTATTTTAGTCCCTTCAATCTAGCAAGGGTACAATTTAATTCGAACTACGGTAGACCAGTCGTCATTACGACCCCAAACTGTTCCATAATCAAGCGAATGTTTTTTCAGTTCTGTTTGTAGAACTCGAACTAGACGTTAGTATTTATATTTGGCAATTACCGTCCCCGATGCATAATACCAAGAGGTAAATTCGTAATTACCGTTCCTCGCATGCAACAAAATCGTGAGTTTTCTCTCCCTCTTTCTCTCTCTCTCTCTCTCTCTCTCTCTCTATTCCCGATCTCATCTGAATTATTAACGATGTATCAACGTCCATAATAGGCAGGAAGCGTGTCGGCAATTTGGCACCCTCGATCCTCGAGAGAACCCCTCGGGCTAAATATTTGTGTGTATGTGTGTAAAGACAACCCGAAAAGGGAAGGTTTCGGCCTGATGAAATTTTTAAAAATTCCGATTTCCCTCGGAAAGTGCGCTTTACAGCGCGCGCCCTCTTAAACGCGGAAGGGGTATAATGGAGTTGAAAAATTGCGTTACCACGAGTAAAAGGGACAAGAGAGAGAGATAGATAGATAGATAGAGAGGGGGGGGGGAAGATACACGATGAAAGCACCAACCTCATCTCACATCTACCCCGATTTCCCTCCTCCATCATCCATCCGGACCATTCCCACGCGAACCGTGTTTTTTCTTTCCATTGGCACAATGAAAATAAAATTACTCGTACACTTACACCGTGGTAAAATGTAACCAAAGTTGATCAAATAACCTCTTTTATTTCAATCATATTTTCCTCGGTTTATTCTCGATCCTCCTACGTTCTACCCGATAGAATTATCGTTCCAGCGCCAAGTCATATTAACTCTCGTACGCATGACAATGTTCAATTAGGCCTTTCTCAGACAGACGCAAGAACAGTACGTACAAAAAAGACTGACAAACGAAAACGGTGAAACCTCGAAACAAAAAAACATTCGTCTCTTTACGAGAGGGTTCCGGGAGAATTAATTTTTTTCTGGTCTTTCGTAGGTACCCGAGGCAAATGTCAAAGAGTCGGCATGTGTGTGTCGTAGAGATTTGCGCATGGCTCCGAGGGAAGTGAAGCATATTATAGGAGACGTCTCAGGAGGTGGTGAGAGGATGAAACGCGAGGTTTCTACTTTTATATATATATGTATATAGAGACATAAGAAGGGGTGTATTATATTATAGCACATAGCTACGGGCGACCGGCGGAGACAGAGAAGGCCTCGTTGTGTCCGGCGGAGTTGGCGAAAAACATGCTCACGGGGAGGGAAGGTGGGGAGGGGTTGGTCGTGGAGATCCAAGAAGGGGCGAGGAAAAACTTTAAAGAAGGGAAATAAAAAAGAAAGGTTGGAAAAGGAAGAGGAGAAAGAAAAAATGAATAGAGCCGGAGCGAACGCGGGAGGGTGGAAAGAAGAAGAAAAAAGTTACGAGCACGGAAAAAGAAGTTGTTCGCCTTATTGTGTGGAACGGTTGGGACTGTGCGACTCAAAGGCTTTAAAGCTTTGCCCCGTGCGCGAGGGTGCGGGAAGGGGACTGTACGAGAGTCGTCCCGTGAAACGGTGCCCGGCACATTGTGGCCGCACGAGAAACGGGGACTGTAAAGGGGGGGGAAGGGAGGGTTGTAACTAACCTCCGACCAACCCCCTTAACTCTCGTATATGTATATTATATATTACTATGCCATTATATGTATATACATGACGTCAAAGAAGTGGAGGACAAAAATACACCTAGCCTACCTCGTTCATTTTTATCCCCTAAAGCAATTTCAGCATTGTTTTAAAATAGTACTTAGCAGGGTCATTGTATTATGCATGCGCCCTTCTCTAGTGGGCCGAGCGCGCGAGCCAACCCCCGCGTGTGCGCGCCTATGTCCGCGTGCTCTGTGTGAGAACACTTGATTTCTCGCACACGTGAGCCCCTCTCGTCCCATTGTTATAAAACCAGCGGGTGGAGAGAGCGCGAGAGACGAGAAGGCCGACGGAGGATGAGGGAGGAGGGGGATGGAGCAACGACTGCGGGGGAACGAAGGAAGAGCACCGTGTACGACGATGAGAAAGTACAGACGCGGTCGTGTACCACGTCCGAGATTTTTTCTGAAAGGAATATTTTTTTGTTCCTTTCTTTGCGTTTCACCCACCCTCGGGGGGCCGTTACTTTAACCGAAATAAAATAATGTACGATTAAAACGGGTGATACGAGTTGGAACGGTTGGGAAAGACGGTACGAATGGAAGCTGCCGCAATCTAGCACTTATTTTGGCTATTGTACTTTTTTTATTCAGTGTATTGAAAACGTAGGAATGTATTAACATTTCGGAAAAATAAGGAGAACGTTATTGATCTTCAGCGATTGAAGACTTCGCGACGAGCTGCGACGCTTTTGCGTTTTTAAAATGTAATTTAATCTTTTTTTAACGATAATGGTGGAGTGATAAAGTTTGTGATTGGAAATCGTGGTTTCACCTTCGAGTTTTCACATTTTAACATCGTTAAGTGGGTAAAATCCTTGTTTCGAGTTTTTTGCGTTTTTCTCCTAGAATTTTTTAGATATCGCCGAAAATAACATGATAATCTTCATCAGCGACAAATTTCCGATTCCGCAACCCCCCAATAAACTATTTTCGGACGAAAAAGAATTTTGACCCTCGGCAGGTGCCGATATAGCCGACCCCGAGTCAAAATTGTTGCCCTCCAATAGCCTCCGCTCACTCCAAATGTAAACTTTCTGCCACTCTGGAGATTGAATGGAAGAGTCTGCCTTCCGTTCAACCTCCGCAGATTCCTCCGTTCAACCTTCGGAGGAGTTTGAACGACTTTCTGTCTCTGGAGGTTGAATGGAAGAGTCTGGCTACAGGCAGCCTATGGACAGACTCCTCCGTTCAACCTCCAGAGTGGCAGAAAGTTTACATTTGGAGTGAGCGGAGGCTTACTGGAGAGCCAAAATTTCGACTCGGGACATTCGCTATTTACTTTCCTGACTTTAGGGGGACCGGAGGGGGTCAAGTTTTTGTTTCATCCAAAAAGGGTTTGTAGCATCATCTCGGAATCGGAAATTTCCCGCGTAATACGAATATGATGAAATAAAGGGATTTTAGAGCAAAAAACTTTGACCTCATCACCGAGGCGTTTTTTTGCAGGTTTCCCAAAAATCGCAATTTTTGAAGGTTCGCCGCGACCACAAAAATTGACCTACCCGGATGATTCTCGGCTGGTTGTCGAGTGCGCGACGAGCTCTTCCGAAACTTATTGGTGCAATTATCTGTCCGATAAACAAAAACCGAGATACAGCATCGCGAAAAGTCGATTTTTCGAGGTTTCAGGAAATCGGCCATATTGCCTCCAGTAAATTCCCAATCCTTTCTCCAGCTTTAGGCACCTATGTCGATCGAAAATTTCCCATACAACAATAAAATAATGCCTTCGTCCCCGATTTTTTAGACTTTACAAACTTCAAGTAGATAAAATTCTGTGAAGAAAATTTCCGGTGAAAGTATACTCTTTAGAAGTCATTTCTGAAAAAAAAAAATGTTCGCCCATCCGAGGCCCTAGGCAGAAGTTTGCCCGGAAGGAGGATGGGAAGAGGAGTTACGAAGGAAGGAGAAGGTACAGTGGAAAAAGAGAGGCTCGACGAGAGTGTGACGCCCGCGGTAAGGTTTTTGAGAGCTCTCTTGGAAGATAAAGGCTCGCATATACTTACTGAGTACACGAACAGCCTCTATATATTCCTTTAGAAGCCGCCTCTTTCCTAGCTGATTCTGCCCCCTATTCTCTCCCTTTCTGTTTCTCTTTCCCTTTAGAAGAAAGCTGACAAATTATTGTCCATTCTATTCTCGCATAAGATCGGCTGGATGTAGATCCACTCCTGCAAGAGAGAGAGAGAGAGAGAGAGAGAGAGAGAGAGAGAGGAAGAGAGAAAGAGAGAGAGAGAAAGCGTGTGTACAGCACACGTACTGCTCGCCGCTCAATCAGGACCAATTAAGCGGTACGTTAAAGCTCACCACGTGTGTGCGTACATGAAGCGTGTTCGATGCTTGATTTAAAGGGGATGACGTCAAATCCCCGATGTTTAATGGAAAAGTCATCGTGTTTGCCATCGAGCGTAGGTAAATATAACGTGTGCATATATATATCTATACCTATATCTATCTTTATATATATATATGCAGTAGCGCCACGCTCGGTGTCGACCTTTAAAGTGTTTCATGAATGAAAATACCACACCGAATGATTCAGCTCTCGATCGGTGGGTGTGTTGAACATACATCGAACTCTCACACCAGTTGCGAAACTCGCTGTTGGTCGGGGCTGTATTGGGAAAATGATCGAATCTCTCCATCTCTCTCTCTCACCCCTGCGGCGCGAAAATTTCTTCGATGATTGTTCGCTCGCGATACGGGGCATTCGACGTATCGAGAGCAAAATATGACCACTGTACAAACCGAATGGCAATTTTTTTTTTGGAATTAAATAAAAATTGTTTTTACCCAACGTAATTTTGAGAAATTAGAAAAAAAATGATGAAATTAGATTTCGTTTAATTTAATTAAGAAATTATTTAATTTAATTCAATAATATCATAGAATCATTGTTAGAATTGAAATGAGTGGACATTGTTCAAATGGAACGATTTTTTGATGAAATCAAATTAATGATTTCTTTATTATTAAATTATTTTTTTTTATTCTCGTGCGAATACGACAGTTCGTGCGTGTGCTAGTGAAAAGCGAGCAAAGCGATGACAATTTCAAAACTGCGAGGAGATGTTAAGTACACGTCCGTAGGGCGCGCGTGGCCAAAGGCGCTGGAACGGCCCTCTCACGTGTTCATTGTTCGCCGAGTCTCCGAGCCTCTCCCCTCGTCATCACCGATGAACACTGCCACGTCTGCGTATGCGTGTATTTTTTTTAACCCCTCTATTGCTACCCTACAGACCAGAACGCAGACCGGTCCGAGAGCCGGCGGTCCTTCTCGCTATCGTCGTCGTCGTCGTCGTCTCATCTCGTGACAGCCTAGTGACTCCACGAGGGTCTCATTTTCATTAAGAATTAAAGTTGGAAACTCGCGGCAGGCTAACAAAAAATATCATGGCTCCAACTTTTTTTAACGTATTTTTTATACTTTTTTCTTTTTCAGAAACGAGGTTGACGACTCTTGCCCTCCCTCAGCCAAGTCACAACGTCGCGTAAAATCAAATTTATTTCAAACAGCATTACAATTAAATCATCGTACACGGAGAGAATTTTTTATTAATTTTTACGGTGAAATCTCGATAAAAATTATGTTAAAAATTTGAACACGGTGATAAATGTGTAAACTGTTACAAATTGACACAAGTTTCAAATATTTTACTTTTCGACATGTACAAATTTTAGCACGTAGCATAATTTTTACGTGCATCACACAGAGCTCACGGATTACGGCCAGGCGACCTAGCCCTAACTGATTTTACTGTGAAAAACGTAAAAATTCTGGTGAACGCATGGAAATTTCGGCTTCCTTTTTTTATATTTTCAAGACACACATGCAAATTTTTCAATATGAACCGTACACTTTCATTTGTATTAGCCCTTTTTTCAACTTATTGTTGCAATGTTTACGTTTCACGAATATTTCCTGTTAATTTCAGCAAAAATTGTTGAAAATATTTGAAATTTCTGTTACGCAACAGTAAATTTTTACCCATTTTCATTCAAACGTGTATTTCCTAAAAACCTGAAGAATTGCACATTTGTCACTCGTTTACTGTGATTTAATAGTAAAAATTACTTAACAATTCTTTCCGTCTACAATTGTTATCCAAACAGAAATGTTTCAAATTTCGAAAAAAAAAACATAAGTTTTTCTGCAAAACTCGAAACTTGCTCTTCAAATGTAGGTTTTTAGTTCAAATACTTTGTACTTGAATCAATTTAAATCATGCGAATGCAACAAATGTCAAGTTTCAATATAAATTCTTTTTTTTTATTGTCGATTCGAATAAATTCATTTTTGCTTATGGTCGAGATATCGCGCTTCAAATTCGTACCTGTCTGGGAACTTTATCGCGTCGGGCAGAATGCGCGGGGTCCTCCGCACGTCCTGATAGCTTTGGTAATTGACGCCAGCTCGCTAATGAATCGACGTTCGTAACCGCTAATTTCACCGATACATCAGGCAAATAATAATTCCCCGAGGCTTCTTCCCATGGGAAGAGAAGACGCCACGCATCGTTAATCAAAATTACCATAACGTATTACGCAATATATCGATCTATATACCGACCTAACCGTTAATACACCCGGTTAATGTACGTGTGCGCGCCAATTGGCGCGTATGCCACGTCACGGGGCTTTATCCTCGATGCGTTTCACACCGGGAAACTCGTGAAATTCATCCCGATTGACAAACCCCGATGCTAAATTTATCGTCGGCACGAGCTAAAGCGAGAAAACCCGCTTGTTCGATTCGTACACGATTGATTTGATTTCGTCAGTTTTTTGTGTAAATACCAAAAATCAATCGATCGGAAAATTAAGTAATTGAGCCGAGCTCTAAATATCACCATTTTATAACAGAACAATATTTATTTTTCCTAACATTAGGACAAATTTATTTTAATCGTTATTTTTTCAATTTATCATCTGCCTCGATCGTGACAAAAGAAACCCGCATCTATGAAATACAGGCGGTCTTTCCGGCTTGTTCATTCATCGAGAATAACGTAACGCGATCCTACCAGCGTGTGTTACGAGCGAAGAACAAAAATACGATCGACAGAACGTAGAAACAGATTTCTATTTTTATAAGGAAGCCGATATAAATAAACAAATTGTAATGTATTTTTAGAAATTACATAAACAAAGTAATACTGTCGATATTGTTTTGAAAAAAAAGTAACACGTTGATGAAACAACGATATGAAAAAGATTACCGAATCGGTAGAAGGACTAAAATAATAATAATAAATAACAACAACAACAACAACAACAACAACAACAACAATAACAACAACAACAACAACAACAACAACAACAACAACAACAA
>JAPYZU010003697.1:0-10395 GCA_030523005.1 Tryphoninae sp. B BG-2022a | reverse complement strand
AATTTTTTCAAATCGTTTATTTTGATAACGTTGAACAAGACCTTATCAAATCTTTCTGCGGTTAAAGATCGAAATCGAACATTATACGCCAATCCTAGAAGAATCTTTTTTTACGACTAAAGGAATTATAGTCTCGTCGTCGTCTCCGTCAATTTCGAAACGTTTTACGAGACTCTCGAGTAAGTAAATGTCGTAAATCCACCGTTGCAAGGGTTTTAAGACATCCGTGAGATATACTGATTTTACGTATGTACATACACATATGTGTATGTGAGTGAACGTAAGGATCATCCTCTATACGGGATTTGTTAGTAGGAACACATACAGTGATCTCGCTGTGGATTAGCCGGTAAACGGATGGAGATACTACGTCCCGAATCCCCAATTGTCCTGCGGCTGCGATTGTCCCCGGACTCCTTGCCACGATTTCACCAACGTCGTGGCGAGCGTTGCTGTTGCTACCAGAACCACCACTACCATCACGACCACCGACACCACCTCTACACTCCATTCCCATCGGCTCTATGGGATTCGGGCCAAGGTTGCGAGCATGGGGGTGCGGATCGCATATACTCGATCGACTGAGACCCAGCAAAGCGCTTATTTATCCGGGAGACCCGCGGATCTTGCGGATTCCCGGCGCTTTTCTCATACTTTCCTTCGGTTTCCTAATGAAAAAAAAATCATCATTTAACCATAATAATCGCTAAAAATAATAATCCATCATTTTTCACACGAGCTTATCGTTTACGATTAATTTATCTTATCGTTTATCCAGAAGAGTAAAGACGATCCAAAACATTATTATTAAAACTGAATTATTAATTATTTCTAATAATTTAACGATTAAAAATCAAGTTTTCTTTAAAAGGTTCATTTATTTAGTTCGTTCGTCCTTTACGTTGCTCGAGGAACGATTATAAACACTGGTAATTAAATTACTTAATTATTTCCATTTATAGAACAATAAATAATCAACTGTCAAGAAAAATGCTTTACTTTGTTTAAGAAGATAATTCCTTTATTTTTTTCGCACAATATTATCAGCTTTTTACATTTACCAGAGTGTCAAGCCATGCTCAAACAAGATAAGACCACTGAGAAATAAGAATGGCTAATTTTAAAACGACAATCAATTTTACAATTCGCTTGATTTACATTTCTTACCTTTGCCCAGTGTTATCAAAAAACATCAATCAGAAACATTTTTATTATCCTTTATTTTTATTAGTCACATGAAATATATACACTCAGTGTTCGGGGTCGTTAAAGCCAATTATTCCTCGCAAACGAAGCTTCCATTCGTTTATTTTCGTACAGCTTACTGATTGAAACTTTTTTACTTCAGTATAAAAAAAAAAATATTCATACACGTCGGATGAGATGGAGGTCAAACGGTGATGACAGATATCCCATCTCGTTCGTATATCAATGACAATAAAAAGAATTATTGCGCCAAAACGAATTTTCAATTTTTCTTTCTTTTTTTCTTTCTTGTTTTTTCTTTTATATACATAGAACATCCCCACTGATTGGATCATTAGTAGTATGCAAATAAAATATAAAATCAAACGTTTCGGATCGAGACGAGATTAAATGGTATAGAGAATACGAATAGCGAGGACGGTCAATCAATGTTGGTAAATGAATTATTGGCAGCAAACGAAGCTTCGCATACAATTACTCGTACTGTAGTAGGCTGTGCCGTTCTACGCAGAAACTACTACTGTGCAGTAGTAGTAGCCTTGATAGAGCGGACCAACCTCCTGTAGACAATACAATGGATTAAAAAATATTTGGATACAGATGTTTCAACATAAACAAGAATTTTGTAAAATTAATACTTTCTGAAAAAAATTAATACATGTATGGTAAAATAGGATTATTTTTGATAAGTATGTAAATGATGTTCATGAAACAAGGATTATCTGAAAATTCTGTGGTTGAAAGCGCGAACGTAAGTTTAATAGTCGGAGGAACTATTTCCGAAAAGTTGATCGAGTTTTGGGGAAAATGCAACGTTTGATCTTGCGCAATTTCGAATTTGTGCGGGAGGGATTGTTATTTTTGTAAATAGGATAGTATGTGTGAAAAAGTTAGAAAAATCTTTTACTACCGACGGTAGGTATGTTACCGACGTGTAAATAGGTTCCTGCATTACCTACATTGTCGCTCTTACCGACAATCGGCTTACGGCGGAAATGCATTCCTAACCTCTGAGATATATTTTGTATCGTTTCTATATTGCAATTTCATCGTCGCTACGTTACACTGGAGACAAAGGCATTGTAGACGTTAGTTCTTATCGCATAGTGATTGAACACGGCTATTTTATAAGAGTTACGTGTCATCCACAATACATAATTCTGGATAAACGTCGCAATACTTTATTCGGTATTGCATTATGGAGTTAGAGGAGTATACAGATGATATAGAACTTTTCAGCATCGGATCATACCCAAAGTTGCTACAGAGGTTCGAAAATTTCATTCTAATAAAGTTTCGTCGCTTAATGTTTTTCATGTTATTGGAAACTTTGATAAAACGGCGTCTCAAGTCTCCGTGCCAATCTCCCCACCAAGATGTCGAAGACGTTTTCATGGTTTATAGTTGTAGGGCCTATTTTGATGCGTAGCAAAGCCGTTACAACGTCAGTAACGTCGTAGAAGATCTGCATCGAGAACGAATTTGTTCAGTTTTGGTTACAGAAGTTCTTGGAGAAGCTCGTATTTTATTCATCCTTGATTAGCAGAGAAATGTCAAAGATATCGAAAATGAACGCAAGTATTACAAAGCTCGTATACAAACAGTGCACCATTCGGCAATTTTCATGAGTACTCGTTCCTTACATTCATAATTTTCATTCTTCCATTCGCAGAAGAGCGAACTGGGATTGGAAACAAAACAGACGTGCGGTTACGTCGGTGATGACAGCAAGGAAAACATATCTGTCACATCGATGATACAAAAACGTATTCTTGGTGCTAGTTTTACAAACAGTCAGAAGTGTCGAATGAGCAATTATTTTTTGCCCAATGGAGGTCACCACATAGCACACTACAACTGCAAAGCTGTCTGCGGTTCTTTTTCCGAGGATGGGAGTTACTTTCTTACAGCTAGTCAAGGTCATTTTGTTTCTCAAATTGAACAAAAATCTCGTATGAACGAACCCAAATATTTTTGATTTGTTTCCTACAATCGCTTGATTATTGCAGTTTTAAGGGAATTTTATCCCGTAGTGTTAGAATAATCATTTTAATTCGATTATGTAGCTGTGGTTTCAACGTTTAAAGTAGTAGCTTCAATGTCATAGATTAGAAGAAACTTCGTTTATTATAAAAATAGTCTTATCTTGCAGATCGACTTTTGCGATTGTACCATATAAAAAATCGTTACCTAGTTATGTTCAAGCAGATATCAGTTCGTGACATTGGCTCGAGTATTTTGGACACGGCTTTCAGTCCCGATGGAAGATATATCGCATACTCGAGCTGGTCAGCGTCCGGTGAGTATTTTTCCTGCATTGTACGATGTATACAAAAACATTGGCCTCCAAGTTATTTAAACCAAATGCGAATTGCAATTTACTGCATTTTCATGATTACATCGATTAGTGTACATGTACTCTGTCTACGGAGATCCACACCTACAAGATGCCCTTTGGCTCGATCCTGGTGATCGTGCATTGTGCATATTTTCATTAAACTTTTCAAACGATGGGAATGAGATAGTGGGCAGTGCAAATGACGCTCATCTGTACATATACGATCTTACAAAGCATCAACGAACACTGCGGGTTCGTTGAAATACTTAATTTTTTCGTGATAATCAAAAGTTATGCCGAAACAAGTAACACAAAGGAACAGTATTTGACACCTTTTTCAGATCAAAAGCCATTTCAGCGACGTTAATGCCGTTAGATTTGCCGACAACACGTCGCAGATACTTGTCAGTGCTGGAGACGACGGTTTGTGCAAGGTACTCCCATTACGGTAAAATAAATTATGCACAATTATCTTCATGCGAGAAGAGGACAGTACTTAGTCTGTCTGATAATGCGCTTCAGGTATGGGATCGACGAAGGCTAAACGAGTCGAATCCCGAACCTGTCGGTATTTTCGCTGGTCACAAAGCCGGTATAACATACATAGACGCGCGCGGCGACGGACGTCATCTAATAACAAACAGTAAAGATCAGACTATTAAGCTCTGGGACATGCGTGCATTTTCGGACCATAAAGGCGAAAGAAACACGCAGCTTGCTATCTGCAGTCAGGGGTGGGATTATCGATGGGACGAAGTGCCTAGGCATTGTAATTTCTCTATCGTTTTTTGTCTCTTGCTTACAATTACAGCTTGAATCAATATTGGCTACTTTCTATAAGAAAGACTTTTTAGTCAGAAACTTAGCTTGAAAATCCATCAATGTCTGTATTATTTTTTCCAAATCGCACCAATAATTAACAGTCTACAAGTGTACGGCGTTACTGGAAGGCGATACGAGCATAATGACTTATCGAGGACACACAGTTCTGCACACTCTGATACGATGCCGTTTCTCACCAGTAGTAACATCGGGCCAAAGATACATTTATACAGGTTGTGCGAAAGGAAACGTTGTAAGTGAGTACAAAAAGATCACTATAATTCTTGAGAAATAAAAGTTTCACAAATACACAATAATTCGAGTTTTCTAATTAAATTCCCATCGTTTATTTTTCCTTTGCTTTGCTCCAGTTTACGACATACTAACGGGCAACATAGTCTCGACTTTGTATGGCCACAGCGAATGCGTTCGCGACGTCAGCTGGCATCCATATCACCAACAAATCATATCAACTTCGGTAAGCAACTTTTTTCGTTTCGTTAGAGGAATTGTATGAGAAACGTTTTTCAACGATTCTATTCTAATCACTGAATTTACTATCTCATCTTCGAATTTTTTCTTAAGTACGTGGATATAATAATGGACTGTTTTACTTTTTTGGCAATAGTGGGACGGTACTATTATCAACTGGGAGTATTCCGAAGAGTTCAACGGATCGGATTTTGACGAACAAATAGAAAGGCAGTGCTATCGGCGAGCCCTCCTATAGCATATTCCAACAGGTCCCCAGAATACTGTATAAAATGAACAGAAAACTGAAAAGATCGAGAGCGACAACGACGCGAGGGAGTCTTGGTACGCAATCATTATCAAGAATGTTGCTTATTTTATATAATTAATAGTTACACTCGTAATTTTTTATTTTTACTAATAGAAACAAATCGAGCTTCCCTCGTAACCGATTGTACCTTTGTCGTACAACGTTATCGGGCGCGATGCAGTCGCATTTACAAAATTATAATAAGGGTTCGTGTAAATGTTACAGACTATAAACAAAATGTGTTACAAAATATAAAATCTTTTACGAGCTATTGATAATAATATTGCAGAGTCGAAAAACGAAAATGTACAGAGTATTTTAAGGGAATGCGATAGGATATCATCGTTCTGTAATCTTTTTTACGATCATCTCAAGATTAAGATAAGGAAAGTTCCGGTTGTAAACGACTACCGATTATAAATGCTCACTCGATTGATTAGTCAATTAATAAATCATCGATGAAATTGTTCATTGATCTTCATTAATCTCGTTTTTATTACAATAAAACGTTTGATATCGAGAAATTTCGCAAATTAAAAAAAAACAATATTTAACGATTATGTCTGCGCTCCTGTAAGTAATTTAAGTTTTCATAATTCATCAATTATATTTACGCCTATTGGGTGTAAATATACTTGACCTCCCTTCGTCGAAGCCACAAGAAAACTCCCGTAATTCATTTAACATTAATGGATTTATAGATTTCGCAGTCTAGAAGCCTTATGTGTTAACAGGTCGTGTTCGCGAACGCGCAAATTTTTCCTCTACTTTTTATAAACTAAAGGCGAAAACCGAAAAGTTTTTTATTCTAAATGATTGTATCGAAAGTAATAATCTGCACCCACCTGAAACAGATAATAATTAATATTTGCATTATTCATTTTTTTTAAATCATAAAATATGTCAGAAAGTTTACAATTTCATGAATATTGCTACGGAAAGATCAGAAAATTATTCTTTTTATCTGTCCCAGGTGTATGCAGTCCCTCGATCTAACAAAGATAAAACCTACTACGAATAACAAAAAAAAAACAAGACGAGTTCGTGATCGCTAATGAGTTTTGCTACGATGAAAATACAAAGATTCTTTCAATTATAACTTAATTAATTCACATCGCCGAATCCCTTAAAAGTCTTTTATCTTTCTCACCGATGTAACACCGACAATTAGGCGTGACATTTGTATGCGATTGGGATTTTTATCTAAATATCTTATTCCCTCTGTCTCGATGAGGATCGCCTCTCGTTTACCAGAAGATATGTAAAAGCGGGCCAATGTCATCATGAGATTGTTAACCGCGTGAATGATCCATGTCGTCTCTCCTATGTATGTTAAAAGCCCTCTCCACAACCAGATTTGCATGATTCGCCGATAAACTTTCAATCACTACAACAAACATTTATAAAAACTCCTAATCAATGCTACTTGCACCAATTATCCTCATACTCGAGCAAACAGCATACTATTTTATATTAAGACCTGGATTGCTAAATCGCTCAAAGGTGACAACATGCAATTTCGAGAGAGAAATATTATGTTACACGAGTATTTGCTTTTCTACATAAATCCAGCCTATATAGACAATGATAATCCCGGAATTTGTGCCACTTAGTTTAGCTTATTACGTAATGCACTAAAATGTAATAAGATAGAAATGAAATCTCTCCACGCACTTTCTATAAACATAAATTTTCTTTTTATTTATCATAATATTATCATCATAAAATTTCGCTAAGAATTGTACCTGATCCGTTATCAATGACATTCATTAGCCAGAATAGGAAGCAATGTAAAAAATACAAATTATAACAACTTATAATAAGGAAAAAAGAATAATTGTAAAGTGCGAATATACATGCAATTATAATTTCTCATTACAATATTCGCGCTTGATAAGATCATTTGTTTTTTCATCCACCATGCGAGTATGTACTTTTTCATGGTACGATGTTTGTAAAACTACCGTTTTTTGCATCAATCTTCGATCAAGCACAATTATCAGGTGGCTATGGGGTAATTAGCTCGTAAGAGCTAATAAGGTCCGTGCTCTTTCTTTACGACTATAACGCCACCTAAGCACGCAATGCTCCTTGATATGATTTAACGAGCTGCAACGATAATTCGTGAGGGTTTAAACGAGACTGTGTGCGTGCGCGTGAGCGTTTCGCCGCAAAAAAATTTATATTGCGCAATAGTCGTGTTTGCTTTACGCTTGTCTATATTATATATATATATATATATATATATATATATATATATATATGTATGCACACACACATAATATACGACGGTATATTCGATTAATTATACTTTGGGGTCCCGCGAGTATACCAATATGGCTGAGGAGTATCCATGTCAATGTCGTAATTCGCCTTAGACGGATCATGGGAAAAGAACCCTACGTTCGTGAAGCGTTTTTTTTTTAATTATTCGCATCTATCATCTCGTTAAATCATTTTTCTCATTTACTCAACAAACACACGTCAGCGAATCGATCACAAATTCCCAGCAAAATTCTTTTATCTCTGTTTCCCTTAGCGCGGGCAAAACCTCAAGTAGTAAAGGACGAGTTCGTTCAGCCGTGAGCGTACGCGGAGAATGGGCAAGTGGTAACGGTCGTTTTTGGTCAGACACGAAAGATCGAGCTTCTCGCTCCCGAATTCGTCATGATTTATCCCTAAAATCGAGACACGATGGTAATTTGTAAACTCGTGGTGCTCTTTTATGATAAAAGAACTGTGCAATGAACTTTTTTTTTTTAATTATGGATAAAGAAAGGGAAAATCAAGATGCGAAAGATATTGTCTCTTATGAGTAATGGTCGGACGAGCTCTGGCTCTCTTGGGCAGAATTGCGAACAAGCAAGGTCACGTACGATTGTCGGTACTGACTGGTATACGCTGCCGGTAATGGAATATAGATATTTTTTATTCATATATAAGAAACGTGTATGGCGATAGGTAGAGTAGCGAAGCGTACTATAGTCAAACAGGCGTAAGTCGATAACAGGTAGATTAGTCTTCAGCACGCTCGTGTCGACGTAGTTTGTCTTTAGTCGTGCCTCGATCCTCGTCGTTGATACCCGAGCCAGAAGTCTTCTTGAAAAGCTTTTTTTCCAGAGGCAAGAATTCGTAAGGAAAAATAAAATTAAACTAATTTACAAAAGAATTGAATGATCTTCGACAAAAAAAATCATTAAACGCAGACTTTTAGATGCTTGCTTGAAATCCAAGAGCTTTTTGTAAACTCGTCACTTATTTTACGATTTTTTTTAATACCCTACAATAATAACACAAAACGTATGAAATTGTTTATGTCATGCCAATTGAAGAAAAATTCTCGTTTCTATAAAAAAAGAAAAATGCAATTTATTCGAAGGAGATTACAGCTTTGCATCGATAAATTGATTTCACGTGAACGAAATAAATAGAAATTTTTATCTTACGATTTTACGTCTTCTTGAAAAGCTTTTTTTCCAGAGATAAGAATTCGTAAGGCGAAATAAAATTAAACTAATTTACAAAAGAATTGAACGATCTTCGACAAAAAAAAATGATTAAACGCAGACTTTTAGATACTTGCTTGAAATTCAAGAGCTTTTTGAAAACTCGTCACTAATTGTTCGTTTGTTTACACTTTACAATAATAACACAAAACATAAGAAAATATTTGTTCTTTAATTTCATGCCAAATGAACGAAAATTCTCGTTTCTATAAAAAAAGATAAATACAATTTATTCGAAGGAGATTACAGCTTTGCGTCGATAAATTGATTTCACGTGAACGAAATAAATATAAATTTTTATCTAACGATTTTACGTCTTCTTGAAAAGCTTTTTTTCCAGAGATAAGAATTCGTAAGGCAAAATAAAATTAAACTAATTTACAAAAGAATTGAACGATCTTCGACAAAACAAAATTATTAAACGCAGACTTTTAGATACATGCTTGAAATTCAAGAGCTTTTTGAAAACTCGTCACTTATTTTTCGTTTGTTTACACTTTACAATAATAACACAAAACGTACCAAACATGCCAAATGAACGAAAATTCTCGTTTCTATAAAAAAAAAAAAAAATTTATTCAAGGGAGATTACAGCTTGGCGTCGATAAATTAATTTCATCTGAACAAACTAAATGGAGATTTCTTTTTTTCGCTACAAAACGATGTTCACAAATCGAGTGTTCTACTTATAATCGGAGTAAATTTCTTTCACGATAAATCTGCTTCGCAACTGTGTCGCTCGGTTGATACTGGAAATAATAACAATGGACTAACCGTAATGCAGCTCGCGAGATACTTTATCTCTTCTGTAAAATTTCGAGCAGAGTTCAAACAGAGAGGAGAGAGTCGAAAGCATCGAATTCGCATTTAATACAGTGCGATAAAACATTCTTCGAATTTCAGTCCACTCTTCGAATATTAACACTTACGTCACTCGGGGCATTCAAAAATATTCGAGACAACGTAAGGAGATAAGGAGATAAGGAAACAAATTTGTTAATACGTGCAACTCGTGTCTTTCTTTTTCAGGTAAAAAAAAGTGTGACGTCTTTATTGAAAAACTATATCACCGGTGAGATAAAAAAAAATGTCGCAAACGATGGATCGAAGTGGCAACGAAATTCCTTATATCGAGAGAAGAAGCACCGTTCCCATTATTTATACGAGAGGAACGCATTACGAGATCGGTTTCGACATAGTGAGTATAATTACTTTAAATTCGCAATTCATCATTTTGAAAAAATGATATTCATCGTTTAAAAAAAAAAATAGCGAACGCTGATTTCTACTCGATCGAGGTTTTTCAACAGGATTTGACCCAGATACATTTCTGTCTGACTTTGACAAATTCTCGCTTGAGCTTAATGAAAAATAAACAAACTCGTTTCGCATACTTTCGACGAGAATTACATCACTCGTATCGTTTAAAAAAAAAGGTCTTTAATAAATGTGATACGAGTCTAGTGTAACACCGGACTAATCCTGTCTCACGAGTCTATTGTTGCAATCGCGAGTGGTCGATTAACGTGCAAATGAAAGGATTGACTTATGATGCACGAGGAATTTCATACAAACTCGAACACCTCCCAATCACGAATATCCACATATCGTATTTGATTATTTATTCACTTTGATAACGATATAAAATTTTGATTCGAACGATATATACTTTTCTTATAAACTATAATACTTCCAAGCTAAATACTCATAAGGGCTAATTAAACATTTAATTTAAGAGCTAT
>JAPYZU010003696.1:0-10399 GCA_030523005.1 Tryphoninae sp. B BG-2022a | reverse complement strand
CAAAGTTAAAGATAAACAGCATTTGGACCATTACATGAAATCAAAGCATCATCCTACTGTTCATTTAATAAAAATTATACAAATGTTGCCATAGAAGAAAATTTCCTACTTTTGTAGCTAAAATAAAATAGGTTTGAAATCACCCATAAATTCAGAATATGCGCAAAGTTAAAGATAAACAGCATTTGTACCATTACATGAAATCAAAGCATCATCCTACTGTTCATTTAATAAAAATTATACAAATATTGTCATAAATAGATTACACGTCTAGTAACACTGTCCCTAACATTATAATTATGACTGAATGCATTATTAAAAAACGACCTATCCGATCTAGTGTGCACAGGATCGAGAATAATAAAATGTTTTGCAATAATAATTTATTCATTAGCTGATTAATTTACAGTTGGTAACATGGCTGTTTCCCTTGCTTCTCGAATCAGGGATTATCTCACCTCCCAAAACACTGAATTAAAAACTACAATGCAGCATTTATAAATTTTGCTAACGATGAGAAATCGCTAGAAGATAAATTGGTGATTCACTCTAGTAATTTCTGAATTTTCTTTGTTCTTTAAGAAACGCGATTGGCTCTTCTTTTCTTTAAACAACCCTGCGCAAATTCGTCTTCCGATACATGCACCCCTTCACTCCCGTCACTCATAGGCTTTGATGTTTCTATTAGTGGAACGGTATAGAGGCATCTCGTATTCGTCATTGCGTAACACGCCGGGGAACGTTCACGGTGAACGCATCAACTTCACGCGTGAGTAACGAAGACAAATGTTCCAAAGAGCTCGATGCGTTAAGGTTCGAGGATATTACGTTTGAGTGTGTCTCTCTAGCGTCAAATGCTCAAGCTGTTGCTCCTACGACGATACGGTGGATTTATTTTCACGGGCTTGTACCCATGCACGAATACGATACATATATGGGTCGTTCCGTGTTAAATCGCAACTCCGAAGCGTATTCAATTTTTTAACAAATCATCTCTTTTATATTTCATCATAATGTTTTCAAACCATTATTAATCCCTTGACCTCTAAAGACGCATATATGCATCAGCCTATGCGTCTGCGGACCACATAAGCTTGAAAGTACTCAGATCTCAAAAGGTTAACAGTTCAGAAATAAACAAAGAAATTTATGAAAAATACTGCATGTCTAGTGCTATAAAAATCATTCAAAGCCAAAAAAAAATTGGGGACAAAATTGTACAGAACAAGTGCCACGGATCGTACGAGTTGATCTGGAAGGCCCCATACACCTATAGACGTGACATCGTCATAGTTCATTTCCATTGAACGAGTCAGCGTATCCACATACACGCACTTGGAACATAAGCGTACAACCGAGGGCAGCACCGTCCAGTGTAATTTACGCAATTACTTCACGTGCGAATAAAGAGACCCCGCGAGAAAAGATATTGAGAGAACGGTCATCATCGACCAAAGTAACATAATTTGCATGAGAACGAGTGGACAACGAGAATGGAAGTCCGGACTGTACTTCAATACACGGTAGCGTGTAAACGTAAACGAAGGACTATTCGCGTGTACAATGCTACCAAGAAAGGTAGCGAGGGATAGCAGATAGAGAGAAAAAGAAAGATCTGTTCGTTGTTTCCATAACGGCCATAAGGGTTGGTAACGTACGGACGGATGTGGTGGCCGTGGATTCCACGGTTTTATGACTCGTGGTATATAACATGACGTACGCTCTCGTTGTATAGGATGCATCAAAGCCATAGTGAGCTCTCAGAGGGGAAACTCGGAAATGTTATATTCGTGGGGGAATCGACGACAACGGTGAAGCGTCCGAGCTAGGCAAAGATCATCGAATCCGTGAAGCCTTTCGAAACGATTCTTCTTTTTTTTTTTTTTTTTTCATTCTTTTTCCTCAATGCTTTATTTCGTTGTGAGGCGTGGTTTATCATAGGAGAGAGGGGCAGGGGGAGAAGGAGAGACGAGAGAGAGAGAGAATATAAACCGGTTGTGCGTTTCTCATATACAGTATAGCGTCTCTGTCCCAAATATGAATGCAAATACCAGTATTCTTCGTTTCGGGCGAGAGTCATCGAGAAGAGATCGGTGACACACGCTCGGCATACGTATATATATATATATATATATATATATATATATATATATATATATATATGTTTAGGCATGTGTATTGAGTTGTTAAAAAAAAGCTTTTTCTTTGTATTTTGTTCTTTATGGAAACTCGTTTAAATTTTCGCTGATAAAAGTAACGTGTGATATCTCTCTCTTTTTCTAACGTATTGAGTCGTTCAAAAAAGCTTTTTCTTTGTATTTTGTTCTTTATCAAAAATCGTTTAAATTTTCACTGAGAAAAGTAACTTGTGATATCTCTCTCTTTTTCTAACGTATTGAGTCGTTCAAAAAAGCTTATTCTTTGTATTTTGTTCTTTATCAAAACTCATTTTAATTTTCACTGAGAAAACTAACGTGTGATATCTCTCTAATTTTTAGTGTATCTTACTAGTGTCTCACATTGTTCTATGCCATTATACATTCCTGTTAAATCTTGACAACGTACGACGTTACAAACTGCCGTAACAATTGATTTATTTCCAGAAGCAAAATTGCTAAACGTCCCTCAAACTTTCTGACAAAAGTCAGAGGGTGTAAGAAAAACAAATATAGACATTTATGTACATTGATGCAAATATATGTATACCTGTATACATGTATACATACGTAGACGACGAAAATCATTAAAGAATCATGGAGGTGAACACACCGACTTCTCTGTTGCTGCGTGCCACCTTCTAGCACCTGTAACTCGATGCCTTAGAACATCCCAACTGGTTTTGCCAAGCGAGAGTGCGATATTCTCCAATTCGCTAACGTGACAAATTCGAGGATAGAAAAACACCAGGGATCAATTTTTTATGTCACAAAAATCCTGTCGAATGATTGGCTGAATACATTTGTATAGATTCGAGCACATGGTACACACAGTTTTGTCACATTTCATGAATTTTTATTACTCGACTATTCTAGAGACAGTTGGGGATAAAAGAAAATTAACAAAGACGTGTGAAATAGGATAATGGAATTTTTTTGTAAGACAGGATGAAAAAAAAATCGTAGGTTGTCTCGCAGACGAAAGTATAGAGGCGCGGCCATACAACCCAGGACGAGAGGATGTCTGGAGAAATTGTTTCTCATTTTTGTCCCGTCGGAATCGACCGAGCGACAGGACGAAAAAGAAAGTTTGTGGAAGGAGTGAGATAAATTTTTTGTTAGGTTTTAATATGAGAAAAAGTCGGATCATGTGAGAAGAATGAAAATGGCAAGAGTAAGAAATTATCGATTATCAACGGGGTCTACAGGCTATTCGTGATGTACAGGGTGAGTCAGAAGGGTTACCGTGTAGCCGTATACCGAGCGGGGGATGTATAAGAGAGCGAGAGAGAAAGAGACGGCTAGACTCGAAGAAATGTATATTTATTCAACTTACCCTCGGAAAGTTCGAGTTCAAGCTCCGCGAGCTTTTCCCGTACATCCTCCGGGAGCTTGCTGATGTCGATGTTGAATTCAGTCATCGCTAGGCCATCCGGACAGCACAAAAATCACAAAATTTCCAGCCGGACATTCCACTACCCGTCATCACTGTTCGGCCATCTTGCCTATCACTGGTGTCTCTCGCGGACGACTGGTGGCGCGTTAGAGCAGCGAGACGTCAACCCGAACAGGTGATTCAGTGAATATGCGCACGGACGAGTACTTCCGTCGCTTCGGGGCTCAGAGAATTTCTAGCTCTCATTCGAAACGCCAGCAGCAGCAGCAGCCACCGCGTGTTCGTTGAATCGCATCCTTTGAAGATTGTGGAGGAAACGACGGAAAATAATACAAAAAGATTCATCCTCGATGCTGATTGGTCGATGGATTTTCGGAACCACCTGCTGTAGGAAATAATTCCCTAGAATCGTTCACTTGAACGTCGAACGTGAAATGAGATGACATATTTTTTAGGTTGTAATTGATAAGAATGAGGTTAAGTAAAGGGGGTTGTAGTTGAGAAAGTTGTTTGGACGTTGTTTCTTTTTTTTTATTGAGCATTGTCATTTATTGTTCGCCCGGTCCTTGTATTGATTGTCTGGCTGCGGGTAAATGTCGCCAACTTTGGTTAGGGATGTTTTCAGCCTCGTAGAGGCTTTGGTTTGTAGGCTCGGTACGGCAGATTGCTGCGCATGGTAATAGCAGAAATAAGGGTGGAAATCAGCATCGTTTGACAAAAGTTGAAATCTCGACATTTTGTTCTGCGACATCTGAGCGGTGGATGGGTGAACTTTTTGTACCAGTGTTAAGTTGGCTGCGAGTCATCGTAGTCATATTATATGTCAAACGCGGGGATTCGAATTGATATGAGAATACAACCTGCTGGAAGAGATACGAGTCAAAGTATATTCCCCCATTGAAAAGTACGCAAACGTTACTTCTCTACTGAAAAAAGAATTGCGCGCCAAATTAGAGGAATTGCGAGCAATCCACATTCGAGAATAGCTTTTGCTATGCCTTTTTGTCTGAATTACTGAGCTTAATTTCTAACCTGCCACAGATTACGCGAAAATAGTTTTATACGGAATTGCCTTCGCTAGTGTTAGGTTAAAAAAACGTATGCGGTTCGGATTTATGAAATTTGGCGCGGCTGTTGAAAAGGTTGGCCAACTATCATTTAGTACGTGAGTTTGGTTAGGTTGGTATGAGAAAAGTCATCTACTATACTAAGGATGATTCTCACAACACGTGAATACAGTTTGTTGTTTCATCATTTAGAAAGGACGTCGTCCTTTTAAATAGAAAAAGTACTTGTCATTTTCTTCGTGGAATTTTGAATCCTTTAGAGTTGCTCGTGTACTTTCAACTCCCTAATGACTGGAAAGAAACCCAAAGTTATGGTCTTTGACCTAGGTTAGTTAATATTTTTTGTGTCCGTTATTGAATTCAGAATTGTCAGATTTTTTAATATTACAGATTATACTTTGTGGCCTTTTTGGGTCGACACCCACGTGACACCACCTTTTCGAAAGGGGTATGCATAATATAAATTAAAATACTGAGACATATTAAAAACAATATAAATTGCAGGAAAGGCAACGAAGTAGTGGATGCTCATGGTAAAAAAATAAAATATTATTCTGAGGTGCCTGGTATTCTTAAAAAATTGAATGATGAGGGATATGAAATTGGGATTGCCTCGAGAACCTCAGAAATTCAAGGCGCCAATCAGTTGCTCCAATTATTCGGGTGGGAAAAGTATATAAAGTACAAAGAAATATATCCAGGCTGCAAAGTAAACCATTTCTCCAAGTAAGGCTCGTAATTAAATAAGGGTCCACTTTTCTAGGAGAGATATTATCATCCCAATATGTATTCGTAACATTTTTTTGTAGAATCCAAAAAAATTCTGGTGTCGACTATAAGGATATGATATTTTTTGATGACGAACATAGGAATATTCGTGATTTAACAGAAATAGGTGTTTTATCGATATTAGTCAAAGATGGAGTCACAAGCAAAGTCATAGAAGAAGGCTTGAGTAAATTCGTTAATCGATAATGCATCTTCCAACAGGTATTAATTGATTACTTAATTAATTGTTTCGTTAATTAATGAATTAATGTCTTTAACCACCATATATCATCACATTGATTTCATTGTGAATCATTTATATTATTTGGTAATGTTTTTTGGTCTATCACAGTCAAACTTGTTTTGACATCACAAAGTCAGGCACAAAAATAAAATCAATTAATTCATTCCATTTCCTTGACTTTCTTGTAAAATTGAACAGGGCTGTGAATAACGACATGTTCGTTTTTGCACTTGTGAACTGTTGTTAAGAAAGCTGAACAAGCCATTTCTGGTGATTGATTTCTCATGCTAGTCAAATCTTCAATATCCAAGTCGGTCATGCACGTTTGTAACAGTATACCAAGTTTATTGGCATCGAAATGCTTGAACGGGCATCCACCCTCGTATCGGAGACCCGGCATGTCAGTCTGTAATAAAATCAACATTTTATTCGTTTTTTATCAAGAACGTTGCATAAATAAGGATAACTACTACGTACACAGATCGCTCGGCAGTTAGGTGTTTTATAATTTTTTCGTCCACCCTCCAGCCCGTACAGGTGTCGAATGCTATATACAAATTTACGTTCGTTCGTTTGCCAGTCATGTGTACATCCCGATTGACAAACATGTGGTTTCGAATATTCTTCTCTCCAATAATCAATCGAGTCGTTTAATTTCATACCACATTCTTTTAGAAAAAGGCTGTATTGAAATCGTGCATGATGACTCAGACGATGTTGGGTTCTCAATATCGAGTGCAAATTTTGCATACACGGTGGAAATTTTTTCGATTCCGCGTTGATGTTTTTCGTCGTGATGCTTCCACTGTCTGGATAATCATCCAGGATTCGACCATGTAGCCTCTTGCTAATCGATGACAACCGAGGATCTGAGGCCACGGTACGTTCAGCTCGCAAAATTCGGTTTTTCTCTTCGAGCAGAAACGTTTGGAATAATGAGAGAAGCACCACTTTCCATTCAGAGCAAACAACCATTGCCATTCCAAGGTGCAAATCTATTTTTCTTTGTCCAATTAGGTCAGGGACTGCTGTAAATGGCACTGTGAAAAATATAACCAGTTGTGCTATTTCAATATTGTATTAATATGATACAGAGGATAGCTGTAAGGTCCATACATGATATTAAATTATAATTGAAAGAAGTAATAAAAATATTCATCAAAAGTCCTCAGCTGGCTATGACGATCTTATGTAACAAAGCCTCATATTGTCAAAATTTAATTTACACAAATAACCATTTACCTTGACAGTGGTATTTCCTGCAATCTTCAGTATGTTCTTTGTCAACTATGTGATTGAACATTTCAGGTTTAAGAAAATGGTCACTCATTTTAATGAGTGCTTTTGACGCTGGAGTATCGTTGCATTGTCGTCTGGTTAGATGTTTGAGAATATTCCTGAATAGTCTGTGTATTTGTCTAACAGACAAACAGCTAAGCCTCTGTTTAAACAACAATCTTTCGTTTCTTACCCAGAATGGCCACAGTTCGAACGAGGCTGCAGCTATTAATCTAGAAATATTTGGAATAAAATTTTGCATTACATATCAATGTCACAGTTTAACAAAATTAATAGTTTCAGCTCCCATTTGCTCTCCTATCAATATATTAAAAAAACTTCCCATACCACTTAAGAGTAGAATATTTGAAATGTCTCAATTTTATATAAACTACCTTAATTGTAGACTAATTTATCAATAATCGACAAACCTGAGAGTAAAGTGTCCAATATTGTCATATACAGAATTCTCCAACAAATACTCAAAATTGCCGCAAAAACTGTCAGTATTGTTATTTTGGAGCAGTTTCAAATACTCCAACCTAGTAAAAACGATATTCTCCAAAATGTGTAGAGCCACTTGACCCTTAGGAGGATTTACATAAAACATTTTTCAACCTTCTTTAATTATTTCTTCTTAATTTTTAACTTGCATCCAATCGTTTTAACAACCATGACGAATGTTGATTTATAAAATAACATTCTTCCTCTATATTTCTTGGCACTGTTAAGCACTAAGGAGACAATACCATTGAGGCGCCAATCCAACAGAGAGTCAGCCCAATTCTTGGCATTCGTTTCAAGTTTCCAAGTTACAGAAGGGGACAGGAGAAAATTATCTCCGTCGGTAAAGAAATTTATTTTTTCTTCAAGGTGAGTTAAAAAAGTAATGTAAGTAAAACGTAGATGTGATAAAAGAATCATTTTGTTCAATACTTACACGTTACTGATAATGTTTTAGGGTGCTATCAACGTCGAACTATCTTGATGGAGAAATATTGATCACTATGAACCATATTACCCCATCTAGTTGGGGTAATGTGGTTCGCAATACACGTAGGTGTCGCTGCGTGAGGATGCTAGCCAAGCGTTACCGACTGTTGGTATCGAAGTAAAGCAGCATTTCCTCACGATTAGCAGTCGGTTAATACTCTCGTTATCAGAATTCAATTTGAAAAATTGTTTTCCTATTAAACAGAAGACACTGATATCAATTTGAGCTTGTGATTTTTATTACTCTTTTATAATTATTGCAATTACAATTCAGTATATAATAATATTATCCTACGGTGTTGACACGATTAGTGTAGGTAACGCGCAATCTTACGATAATGTTTGCATGCTACAAAATTGTTCTCTCCTCACAACGTACATAAGTATTGAGACACATGTAACTGCATGCCAAACTTGTAAATGATACAGGGAAGAAATTTTCAGAGACGTAACGAAAAACTCAGTTAGCTGAATTTTCAGGAACATCGAAAAATTCATTTTAAATGCAATAATTATCACAAAAAGGTTCGTCCTTTCGTATGCGATTGCAGTATTCGTTTCATTCTTTGTTTTCGCACGACTTATTGCTTCGTTCCTTGTTAATTCGCCATATACCTACGCACTGCCATGTACTTCTGTTCTTGTTGTTGTTGTTGTTATTTTTCTTTATGATTTTTTTTCTCTTTTCGATCGCAGAACTACGGTCACGGAAATAAAAACATCATTTCCTCTGGCTCATCGATTTTTCGATTGATATATCTCTATCTATACACCTGCTATTTTCCAACAGGGGTTATAAATGACTAGTTTTTAAAACTACTTGAGAATAATATATACATGCTACGCGATCGTAACGTGTATACTTCATGATTTGTCCCCTTATGAACTAAAATCGGTGTGTTTATAATACAGATTATTCTCTATATCGTTGTACATCTCCTTAATTTAAGTTCGCTATAATCAATTTATATAATTACATCGTCCAATTACACATCTATTGCAATGTTGTTCTCGTTTGTTTTTCCTTTCTTGTCACTATGCGATTAAAATATATCCGGTGTACGCGATTAATTCGCGATCGAATTAACGGATCGATCAGTGAATTGTAATTTTAATTCAATCATTTGTCCTTACGAATTAAACACATTCACATAATTCGCTTGCTATTTACAGAGATTAGATACAAAATTATAAACAGTTCTTAGTATAAAATAATTCTGTGAATATAACCGTTAGGTATGCTTAATAGCATAGAGAAGGTATTTTTAGCTGGGAGGGGGGAGGAGGGAGGGGGTGAGCTCTGCAACAGTCTTTGGCAGTAAGCTATGCCTCGTGCAATTCCATTTTATTATTCATCCTTCTTCGTCTTTTTTTTTCTAACAAAGACTTTACAATAATTGGAAACTCGATGAATCGTTAATTGGTGAAAGAAATTAATGAATCACGATTCATCTAGCGATTACGTTTTTTTTTATTATTTTTCATTGATCGATCGAATCAAATTTTATAACGATGCGAAAGGCAAATATGTTGAGACATCGTTATCGTACCATTGGCTATAATATTTCAACAACTCGACGTTATCGACAGTTCGATATTATGGATCTAAAAAAAGACGTACTAAGGAAAGAATTGTTCAGTCTCAATGCGTAAGCATGATTGTCGATCAACAACAAATTTGAGGAGAAATGAGCGTGAATTTTTGCTGGGCTCGTTAAATCTCGAGATTAAGGATGTCGTATATAATCGTACGAACTTCCGTAGAGCTCACCGATTAATGCGAATTTCGATCATTTAAGCGCGATGATTTTTCACTGACTAATTTAAATAACACTCGAGCGAAGAAGCAAGTACAAAACTGTTCTTCGAAATTTTGGAAAATTTACTACGTAAGCCTTCGTATAAATTCGTGTTTGACCCTTCTATTAGTCAAACTGGACTGTAGTCTCTCATTTATTCGACAGCAAAAAGACTTTACGAAATTTCGGATATTCTCCGATTTTCCTGGATGATGATTTTTTTTTGTATTAAATGCGAGGTGATATGCAGAGGTGGACACTTTTCGTTATTCAAAGACTCAAGATCCGATAAAATTGTTTCTTCGACTACACGAAATCTTGATACAAAAAGAAATAGAAATTTTCATATATTTATAATATTTCAGTTCCGAAAAAAAAGCAAAGAAACAGAGAATATAAAAAAACATTTTCCCATTGAAATAAAATTCAAGACGTGCACGATATATTTATTGATACGCGTTGCATTTTAATTTTTCCATCTGGAAATTATTCTCGAAATAATGATTTAAAAAAAAACAGAGAATATAAAAAAACATTTTCCCATTGAAATAAAATTCAAGACGTGCACGATATATTTATTGGTACACATTGCATTTTAATTTTTCCATCTGGAAATTATTCTCGAAATAATGATTTAAAAAAAACAGAGAATACAAAAAAACATTTTCCCATTGAAATAAAATTCAAGACGTGCACGA
>JAPYZU010003695.1:0-11964 GCA_030523005.1 Tryphoninae sp. B BG-2022a | reverse complement strand
AAGTGGGTGGAATGGGTTCAAACAGTCAATGGTAAATGGTGTCAGCTTCATCACGGGTGGCGGCGGAAAGAGTGATCAATCTTCTCAAGACCAGGGAAAGTATGTTGTGGATCAACATTCTAGCTCTTCGAACGGTGTTGGAAGTCATGGATCTTCTGGAACTGGAAGACCGTCGATAGCCGTTGATGTTTTATCTGGTGTGTTCTGTGACAACTGAATCATTTCTTTGGTTGTAACGATCTCATAATAGTATGCGCATTTTCTGCATGTAATTAGGCGGTGGAACAAGTGTTGAAGGGGAAAATAAGCATGCAGAAAGTGGGTGGAATGGGCTCAAACAGTCAGTGGTAAATGGTGTCAACTACATCACGGGTGGCGGCGGAAAGCGGGATCAATCTTCTCAAGACCAGGGAAAGTATGTTGTGGTTCAACATTCTAGCTCTTCGAACAGTGCTGGAAGTCATGGATCTTTTGGAAGTGAAGCGGCAGCCATTGGAATTGAACATGGTGGGTTCGGTGATAACTGAACCATTTCTTTTGTTGACACGATCTCATAATAGCATGCGCATTTTCTGCATATAATTAGTCGATGGGGCGAGTGCTGAAGGTGAAAATAAGCATGCAGAAGGTGGGTGGAATTGGCTCAAACAGTCAGTGGTAAATGGTGTCAACTACATCACGGGTGGCGGCGCAAAGCGGGATCAATCTTCTCAAGACCAGGGAAAGTATGTTGTGGATCAACATTCTAGCTCTTCGAACAGTGCTGGAAGTCATGGATCTTTTGGAAGTGAAGCGGCATCCAGTGGAATTGAACATGGTGGGTTCGGTGATAACTGAACCATTTCTTTCGTTGATACGATCTCATAATAGCATGCGCATTTTCTGCATATAATTAGTCGATGTACCGAGCGCTGGCGGTGAAAATAAGCATGCAGAAAGCTGGTCGAATGGGCACGCACGCTCATTGACATATGGTATCGACGAATTCTCGGACAGCGACGGAAAGAGTGGTCAATCTTCTCAAGACCAGGAAAATTATGTTACGGGTCAATCTTCTATCCTTTCGAAGGGTGCTGGAAGTCATGGATCTTTTGGAAGTGGAGGATCGTCCGGAAATGGAGGACTATCGATAGCCGTTGACAGTGTACATGGTGGGTTCGGTGATAACTGAACCATTTCTTTTGTTGTAACGATCTCATAATAGTATGCGCATTTTCTGCATGTAATTAGGCGGTGGAACAAGTGTTGAAGGGGAAAATAAGCATGCAGAAAGTGCTTGGAGTGGTGTTCAAGCGCCATTGGAATCTGATAGCAAACACATCACGGGCAGCGATGGCAAGGGTGACCAATTATTTGAGGACCAGGGAAATTATGTTGTGGGTGCACATTCTAGCTCTTCGAACAATGCTGAACATCATACAAATTCTAGATGTACAGGCTATGGAGCTGCGCACTCATCGTCCGCAACCATTGGAAGTACACATGGTGGGTTCGGTAATTACTGAACCATTTTTTGGTTGGCATAATTCCTAATAGTGGACGTATTTCTTGCATGTGAGCAGGCGGCGGAACGAACGATCGAGATAAAAATAAGCATGTAGAAAATGAGTTGAATGCATTGGCTTCGCCATTTGAATATGATAACACAGAAAGCAAAGGCCACGATGGTAATAGTTCTAGCTTTGATATTAATACTGGAAATCATGTAATCTCGGGAAGTGGAGGATATGCAATTTCGCATGAGCCGGTAGCCAATGGAACTGGAGACGGCGAGTTAGGTTAGATTCGAACCCTTACTCATTTGTACATACGGTATTCTAATGGTATAGGATTTTTCGTGGATATAAATTTCGTATTGGATCTTCCAGATAAAAATAAATATGACGGATATGGATCTGATCAATGGCAATTGCCATCGGGATCCAATTATAAACAAGTTACGGGTTCTAGTGGAATGGGAATTGATTCATCTCAAGGTGGAGGACATGTTACTGAGGTTGGTGGTTCAAGCTCTTCATATAATGGTGAAGGCCTTCAGAGTTCCGGAATTGAAGGATATCAAATACCACAAGAGTCACGGACACCTGAAGACAAAGCAAATAGTGATCTAGGTAAGAGTTGAACAATTAATTTGTCGAACACGAAACCTTGGAAAGATATACCTATTGTTGATTAATTTTAGGATCCGGATCAAATAATCCAGGCGGGCATCAGTATGAAAACCGTCAGTTGAATCAGTGGCAATATAATGGGGGTTCTCATCCATCGGGAAATGGTGGAATGGATTATCCATTTTCAATTGGACACGGATATGATAGCTCTACAGGGGATGGTGGACCCGGACAGGATATCTCTGCAGGGAATGGTGGAAACTATCAAACATCGGCAAGTGGAGGATATCAACAATCACAAGGACCACGGATTCCTAATGGCAAAGACAATGGCGGGACAGGTGCGAAATTAATAATTTACCTGACATATAATCTTGGAATGATGTTCCTATTTTTGTTTAATTTTAGGATTCAATCCAAATAATCCTGGCGGAAATCAGTATGGAGACGGTCAATGGAATCAGTTTGAATATGGCGGTGGTTCTCGCCCATCAGGAAATGGTGGAATTGATGGTCAATCCGCAATAGTACATGGATACGATGGGCAAGGTTCTAGCTCTTTGGGCAATGCTGGAAACAATCAACCATCCACAAGTGGAGGATATCAACAATCACAAGGCCCACGGATTCCTAATGGCAAAGACAATGGCGGGACAGGTGCGAATTTAACAATTTACCCGACATATAATCTTGGAGTGATGTTACTATTTTTGTTTAATTTTAGGATTCGATTCAAATAATCGTGGCGGAAATTTCTATGGAGAAGGTCAATGGAATCATTTTGAATATGGCGGTGGTTCTCGCCCATCAGGAAATGGTGGAATTGATGGTCAATCCGTAATAGAACAAGGATACCATGGGCGAGGTTCTAACTCTTTGAGCAATGCTGGAAACAATCAACCATCCACAAGTGGAGGATATCAACAATCACAAGGCCCACGGATGCCTAATGGCAAAGAAAATGGCGGGACAGGTGCGAATTTAATAATTTACCCGACATATAATCTTGGAATGATGTTCCTATTTTTGTTTAATTTTAGGATTCAATCCAAATAATCCTGGCGGAAATCAGTATGGAGACGGCCAATGGAATCATTTTGGTTATGGCGGTGTTTCTCGCCCATCAGGAAATGGTGGCATTGATAGTCAATCCGTAATAGAACAAGGATACGATGGGCAAGGTTCTAGCTCTTTGAGCAACGCTGGAAACGATCAACCATCCACAAGTGGAGGATATCAACAATCACAAGACCCACGGATACCTAATGGCAAAGCCAATGGCGGGACAGGTACGAATTTAATAATTTACCCGACATATAATCTTGGAATGATATTCCTATTTTTGTTTAATTTTAGGATTCGATCCAAATAATCCTGGCGGAAATCAGTATGGAGACGGCCAATGGAATCATTTTGGTTATGGCGGTGTTTCTCGCCCATCAGGAAATGGTGGCATTGATGGTCAATTCGTAAAAGCACCAGGATACGATGGGCAAGGTTCTAGCTCTTTGGGCAACGCTGGAAACAACAAACTATCCACAAGTGGAGGATATCAACAATCACAAGACCCACAAATACCTAATGGCAAAGCCAATGGCGGGAGAGGTGCGAATTTAATAATTTACCCGATATATAATCTTGGAATGATGTTCCTATTTTTGTTTATTTTTAGGATTCGATTCAAATAATCCTGGTGGAAATTTCTATGGAGAAGGTCAATGGAATCATTTTGGATATGGCGGTGGTTCTCGCCCATCAGGAAATGGTGGAATTGATGGTCAATCCGTAATAGAACAAGGATACGATGGGCAAGGTTCTAGCTCTTTGAGCAACGCTGGAAAAAATCAACCATCCACAAGTGGAGGATATCAACAATCAGAAGATCCACGGATACCTAATGGCAAAGCCAATGGCGGGACAGGTACGAATTTAATAATTTACCCGACATATAATCTTGGAATGATGTTCCTATTTTTGTTTAATTTTAGGATTCGATCCAAATAATCCTGGCGGAAATCAGTATGTGCAAAATCACTGGGGTCAATGGAGATATACATGGGGTTCTTCTCCATCGGCAAATGGTGGAATTGATGATCAATCTACGTCAGGACAGGGATATACTGGCGATAGGTCTAGCTCTTCGCACAATGATGGAAACCATCAGTATGCGGAAAGTCATAGATTTCAAGATTCGCAAGGGCGGTGGCCAGGCGGTGCCGCAGAAAATGACAAGATAGGTAACAATTTAATATTCGATTATCGAACGTATAACCTTGGAACGATATGCTCATTATTGTGTCACTTTAGAATTTGAATGGAATAATCTGGGCTCAAATCAGCATGGAGGATTTGACGAAAGTTGGTTAAATTGGAATTTTAATTCAAACGGAAGCACAGATATCGGAGTGGAACAGATCAGCAACGGCGGAATTCGATTGTCACAATCGTCAAATCCTGGCAGCGGAGTTACTGGTAATAGTTTAACAATGAATTTATTGAACGGATTATATTGTAATGGTGCGTGCATTTTTTTCTATTATTTTAGAAAGCGGACTCAAATACTTGATTACATTGAGGGACGACAATAAACTGGTGACATGGCAGTACGTTTGCCCACGTGGAATCGATGGAAATTCTTACATATTCGCAGGAAGGTTCCTGCTACCTAAAACTGGATTCGTCGAAATTATTCCAATGAACAACGATATAGAAATTATTTTCAAAGACCCTTCTGGAGAGCTAATATCGAAGCATCAAGGCACACAATTCGGTTCTTACACCCATAATGTTGAGGAGTCATCGAACAGTTACGAAAGTGATAGTTTTGAAGAAGGTAACAATTTGAACGGTAATTTTTGGATATCATGGTCTAACAATGGCATGCTTCCGTTTCTACAATTTCTATATTTATAGACAACCCTTTGAATGTGGGACATATCCTGAAAAAATTGAAAACCGGTAATTATTAAATCACCTCTATTTTTACAACACATGATAGATAATCATGTGGATATTAATTTCCATGATTTCAGCCCACCAACACCTAATGAGGTATTGATCATTTTTTAAAATATTACGTTTGGAGGGTTACCGTTTTTTTTGGTATTGATTTGGATAAATAAGCTTAAGCCTTCCGATTCAAGATCGATAAAAGTTGCTTTTAAATATTTTTTCGAGTCATATACATCAGTAGCATTCTTGTTTTCTTTGCCACCAGTGAGTAAACTTTGCACTGAGCAATATCCTGGCAACTTACACGATTTACCGAAAGAAAATAATAGATGCCTAGGTTTGATGCTTTCTGCCACTGTTTTGAAATATGTTACTATCACTTTCCTACTGGCCTGTTCTGCACATCGTCGTTCTCAAAGCTTGAAATCATGATGATAAAATGCACGACTGTATTATTCTCGCCTTCCGAAACATCAACTTGTCAATCTCATCGTGCGAGTGTGAATTATTGTTTTTCTATACGTTTGGAGTGTCGTATACGGCGAGTGTATTTGGAAAATTATCAGAGACGCGTATTGTCTGACCGTCATTGCAACTTGATTGAAAAACCAGGCACATCTTCCCCACCCTCTAATGGCGGTCCTATGCACGGACATCCGGGTAAACACGATCACCATTCTCACGGACATGGACATCATTATCACCACAGACACGAGCATCACAAGGATGGAAGCTGGCAACAAGCGGGAACTAAACCAGATGTAAAATATCCTACCGGTGACAGACGACACTACGGTCGAACGAATACAAATTTCTCAAATTTTGAAAACAACGGTTGGTCACCGTCGAATGAAAACCTTCACGGACGATGGATACCAACATCGGGCCATAAAACAACCGGACAAACGAACCAACCGTCGCGAGACTTCCAACCCAGCTCGTGGAGAGGCCAAACTTCTCATCAAAACGGATATCAGGGACCACCACCACCTTTACCCGACGCTCCACCTAAAGAAACATTAAATCAAGGTATCCCACGATGGCCTAGTTAATAAAACAAAAACCTATCATTATCGATAAATTATTAATCCAAACCTGGCTGGTATTGCATGGAATCGAGAGAATTTCTTTAAAACAGCGATAAATAAAAATATGAAAAAATTATCATTGATTGTAACATTACAACTAATCAGCTACGTTATCGTTTATTCATTAGTGAAGTATGTATGGCTTTGGCGTAGGATTCATAGATAAGGTACTGTAACAACCACTAATTGCATCGAAGCATGTCATTATGCGATATACAACGATAATCCTTGGGAAATAAAATCAACGAATGTAACATTTTATTATGGGCTTGTAGAATTTAATTATGTTTTATCAATTAAACAATGTATGGTCTTATACTTAATGCAAAATTGCTTGTTAATTATATTCATTATTATTAATAAATTTGATATCATCGTGGAATAATTTGAAGACCCGAAGAGACAAACTTCACCTTGATTGCTTCAATATTGCATCCTACTAAGTTTAGAGCAACGATTACCAATTACTATAAGATAATCAATAATAACAAAGATGTGTATGAAACTACTCATAATTACAACCTATGAAGTTTTGAGGTCATCACTAATCAATATCGGGATTTAACTATAATCCTAGCTGCTTCATATCTCCAAAATTAGATTTAACATTTTATAATCCTCGACGAGCAACGTTCCTACTCCAGGCAAGTGAATTATATTTAGAAAATTGTTATTTCCCGTAAGAAATTTCATTGTAAAGTTCGTAAACGAAAGATTGCGTAACGAATTTCTCTCGTGTCGATTTTTAAGGGATCACTGATAGTCCACGTGACAAAAAGCTCGACGACTGGTTGTCAAAGACGAATATTATTCAGCGTGCGGACAAGCGACGTGAGCAGGATTCTAAGATGGACGATTGGAGCTCGAAAACGAATATATTCAATGCTCAACAGGGTAACAAACATACCGGTATGAAAAACAAGAAATACTTTACCCAAGTCCTTGAACATGACAAGGGCATTTAATTCTCGAGTACAATTTATCATGGAGATTAAGTTTGAAAAATTCGTTCCAGGAGTCAAGTCATCTTCGCCTAATCCTTACAACAACGATCCCACGAGAGTTAACGTAAATGTGAACGGTATCAAAGGTCATTACATCATTAAAGAGATCGAGATCAATCAAGGTCACTCGAACACGAGAAATTATGGACGAGTAACGACCCCTAGAATCCCAACGACTTTTAACGTTACACATAACGGTTTTTACGCCCGTCCTACGTCGGGAAGATGGATTCCTATGAGACCGAATTATGGAAACGGAAACGTACCGATTCGTTGGAATTCAACGTTCAATGGTTGGAAACCGATGCGATACAAACCAATTAACGAGACGATCGTTTCGACACCGTCAACGGTACTGACGCCACCCAAATACGAAAGCAATACGAATAAACCGATCTACAAAGGTAAATTGAGACCCGTTAGTACGACGGAAGATCCATTGAAATTTTTCGAATTATCAATCGAGAGGCCTACCGATCGCAATCCGAGTACGAGTTCCGGTACGAATAAACCGATCTACAAAGGTAAATTGAGACCCGTTAGTACGACGGAAGATCCATCGAAATTTTTCGAATTTTCAACCGAGAGGCCTACCGATCGCGGTCCGAGAACGAGTTCCGGTATCGAATTGCCGACTGTCACGATCGAGGAAGAGTATCCCGATCAAAGTAGCGATAAATCCAGTGGTAAAGCGAACGAGACCATGAATTTCGCCGATGTGATCGAGCCCGATTTCGACAAGTACGAGATCGAGGTGTTCGAGAAAGAAAAGTGGAAACCGCGTTTGACCTTCGAGAATAAAACGACCAAGGATAAGGGCGAGTCTGTGATAATGGGGATCAATAAGAAAAATAAGGAAGCGGTACTTATCGACGTTAGAACCGCGCCGTGGTACGAAGGTATGTGAAATTTGTCAATTTCATTCGTTCGATTCGACCAGAAATAAAACTATGAACGAAAATCGAGACATTTGTTATCCTTATCTCTAGGTGGGTAGAAGAAAGGGGTAAGTTTTTCTTACATGAATGTTTCGCAAGGATACAGAAAGAAAAAAGAGAATGCTTTTCAATTCATCGATCGTAAGCTTGTTTCCAAATGCTTTGCTTGATTCGCAAATTAACGAGACCAATTAATAAAAAATAAGCTTCGATGGCGTATGTCAAGGTCAAAGAATGCGAATGTCGAAAATGATTTAACGGAAGCAAGCTTTTCAGTAAAATTCGAAACGATAGAATTTTCGTATCGTTTTCTTTTTTCAGAAGAACCGTCGTTTCCGGTATATTACATAGCCGCCGTGCAGCCATTGGGTCATGAGCCAAAAAAGAAGAAAATTACCCCGGCGACCGGACAGGTAAACAATTATTTACAAAATTTCTTAACAAAGAAAATTTTTTTATTCTTTCCTGTTTCTAAAGATATTACGATTGCGCGGTGGTACGAGTCCGAGGGACGGATACCTCGAGGTTCAAGGAGCACATCCTGGCTGGGGTATAGTCTGCGATTCCAAAAATGGCTGGTCCCTTAACGAAGCTCACATCGTCTGTCGTCAACTCGGCTACACGAGGTAGGAAAATTCAATTAAACGAGACGAAGTCACGTTTTCGTATCATTAAATATAGTCACGTGACGCGTGCGTTGTTCCTTTCAGGGGTGCCGAAATGGCGTGGCAAGGACGAAACGAATGGAACGATAACGAAGTACCTTGGATAGCGTCGACGCAGGTCGATTGTAAAGGAAACGAGACTCACTTCCAAACGTGCAAGTGAGTTGCAATAATCACGATACGAAATTAATTCTTAACTATTTTTTCTTTTAATTAATTCGATTAATTCTTTTAATTAACTCGATTAATTAATCGAGTCACTGAAGTAAATTCAAGATCGATAAGATTATAATTTGATGATGATTTTTAAATTAATCCGTTGATCGTGTAATTAATCGATTAATTATGAAACTTTCAGATTCGTTCATGGCGAACAATGTTTGATTAAAAGAGACGCTGTTGGAATTCGTTGTATGTCGAATCGTTTAGCTCATTGTCGAGACGACGAAATTGCACACGAGGGTCAATGTTATCATTTGGCAAATCCCGAATCTGCGGTTTATCATAACGAGGCAGGAGACTATTGTTCAGCGAGGAATTCTAAATTGATCGATATCACGACGCAAGCAGAAAATAATTTTCTGTCCGAATGGTTGTTGCAATCTTATCCAGCTGTCAATTCAATAATGACCTCGGGGATTGGATTCAACACGTTGAATAGAACGCTCTGGCTCTGGGAAGATTCGGCTCGAGCAAAATTCCAGTGAGTTGATATTTTTTTCAATCATTTTTGACAAATTTCATTTACGATTAAATTTTCACCAATTTAAATTCTCAACGATTTTTCTTTGTTTCTTCTCCGAATGAAGATTCAACAAATGGTGGCCAGGCTGGATGAACGAAAAGAAAACACCTCCTCGACCAGGATCGAGACCCGTGTGCGTCGTTATGAAAAAACAATTTCCGTGTTACGATAAACCGGAAGCGAATTGTACGACCGATTATTTCTTCTGGGAAGTCGAGGATTGCGCTGCCTCCATGCGAGGTCATTCGTACATCTGCGAGAGACCTTACGACGATATCAGTACGAAAAATTCAATTTAACATTGAGCCACAAAAAAAAACAAAAATGAAAAAATTAATTTAACGAGAATTTAAACACAAATTTGCAGGCTGCGTTTACGGCAAGGGTCAGCAGTATACCGGAAATGCCAACGTTTCAGCATCGGGCAAAAAATGTTTGCCATGGAACGACAAGACCGTGGCCCATTCGCTTCGCGTTAATGTGAGAATTTTCATTAATTCCAATTTATCTTATCGGCCAAATTTTCATTCGCGATTCTCGCGATATTATAAAATTCCCAGGTTTTGAATTCCGAGGTCAGGAACAAGTTGATGACGCACAATTACTGCAGAAATCCTAATCCTACGAAATCACCTCGACCTTGGTGTTACACCGGAGCGTTTGGCGAACATGACTTCTGTGACATTCCACCATGCGGAAAGATCGGTAACGTTGATGGATTAATCAATTCATAAAAAATTACGACTTTGATGTTTGTTTGACAATTAACCCTTTCCTTACGGCAGTCCGCGCCGCCGGAGTCACGCCCTTGTTCGGGTCACCGCGCCGCGAAGTGTACACTTTGCTCGTCAGTAGTCTTCGATATTCGGATTAACGTTTTTCAACGCCATTTGACTTGTATATACACTCTTTTAAGAGCTACATAACAACTATTACATCGTATTATAGGAAAAACATGAAAATGAGTATATTGTATGAATATAGGCGTTCGCCGCTTATAGTCGGCACCCGTACTCACGGGTCGTCGCGCGGTCGCCGCCTATAGGCGGCACCCGCAACCCACGGGTCGTCGCGCGTACGCCGCCTATAGGCGTCACCCGTAATGAAAGGGTTAAAAATGTACGATATGTTTTGAGTGAAATTTATTAAGAGAAATTCGTTTCAGGAATACAAAGATCTCCAGCTGGAGGCAGTTGCAAGCCGAAACATTTTGAATGCATGCCGGGAGAGTGCATTCCCTCTCCCTGGGTTTGCGATGGAGAAGAAGTAAATTTCGTCGTTTTTAGAATTTGTATTTTGATGAAAATTGTTGCTTTATTTTAGAACGAATATTTTTGATTAATTATCGAATATTGAATTATCGATTTTTATCAAGGGAATATTATCTTTATCGTTATTTTGCAGGATTGTACTAACGGAATCGACGAAAAGGCGTGTTCCTCGCATTTGGGATTTTTCAAAAAAATTAAGGATCATCGTCTCGAGGGTTACGACGTGGAAAAGTGGCTCAATACACCAGCAAAATCGTGCGCATTGAGATGTAAAGAGGCCGATTTTACGTGTCGATCGTTTTCCCACACTTCCGAGGGAAATGTTTGTTTATTGAGCGATGCTAATGTCGGTGATTCGGGCGCTTTGAAGCACGATGCTAAATTCGATTACTACGAGATGAAGGACAGAAGCGTGAATTGCGATGGTATGTTCGTCTGTGAAAATCAGAAATGCGTCAATCAAACGAAAGTCTGCGATGGTAAAAACGATTGTGGCGATCGTTCGGACGAGAAAATGTGTACTGTGGAAAATCTTGGATACGAGATACGATTAGCTGGTGCCAACACTACCAACGAGGGCAGAGTCGAGGTCAAAAGTGAGCAAAATATCAATAAAAATTAATTCATCGTTAAAGATTACAAAATTGAAATATTCAATTTTGACAATTTTCAATTCGATATTTACCGATTTTTATTTCCAGTTCTCGGACTCTGGGGACAAGTTTGCGACGATGGTTTTGGGATGAACGATGCACATGTTGTGTGCAAGGAATTGGGCTTCGAATTCGGCGCGTTGCAAATCAGACCAGGAGGTTATTACGGCAATATGAATCCACCAGAAAGATTTATGGTCGATCAGCTCAAGTGTCGTGGCAACGAGACGTCATTGCGCGAATGTGACTTTGACGGGTAAATAAAGAAAATCGAAAGTCAGGGAGACTAGAGCAAAGGAGTGCAAACGCTTATTGCGAAATCGTCCCAAACATGACCGAAAAAGCAAGGAAAAACGTTAGTTCGAATTGAGCCACAATGGGCGCTCTCGTCGCTGAGAGCTAACTGTGAAGTGTGGCGTTGGTGATGAAGTGAAGTGAGCGCGATATAAACCCCGGCGAAATATGACATCAGTCATTTCATCGGGCGCATAAACAACTTTTTGTCGAGTGTTTTAATCGGCCAAAATGGCAGATCAA
>JAPYZU010003694.1:0-11678 GCA_030523005.1 Tryphoninae sp. B BG-2022a | reverse complement strand
TCACTAATCGAGAATTTCGAGAGTCTCGAAATTCGAGACGAGAAATATTTCTCGAAATTCGAGACGAGAAATATTTCTCGAAATTTTTCTGAGACGAGACATACGAAATTCTCAGGACCTGAGCTCCTCTACCGTAAGCGCGCGTCCCAAAAATATGAACCTTACAAAAAAACAAAATCGGCATCATAATTGTATTAAATTAAATTTTCAACAAACCAAATTGTCATCAAATTTTTAACAACAATCAACAAAGGAACAAAAAAGAATATGAAAAAATCAATAATAAACGCGGTAATGGGACATTTAGGTTCACCCTCACCGCTTGCTCGCGTGTAAATAGAAAAATATCGATCCTACCACAAAATTGATAAGTACTAACATTATAGGTAATTTAATTTCAAACAACTTCGGTTGTAACAATTCTTCGCGTAAAACTGAATATAAACGAGTTATTCGATAAACAAAAATTAACCCTTAAAATCAAGATAGCGGAAGACGCAACGGATCGAATACGACGGAACACCAAATTTAGATTACCACCGACTCCCCCCCCCCCCACCGCCCCCACGAATTCCGAAGGAAAATTGCTACTTAAGATTTTTTCCGGGTCAAATGCTAATTCGACTGAGCTAAAAGGGAGTAAAAAATATGTTGTATTAAATCGGCAAAGATCCTGATGGAGAACTATATCCAGGTGGCATAAACTGTTGCTTCACTTATACCATAGCGCAGAACAAGGGTAATACAGATGCTGTAAAAAGTGCAATATTGAATATACCCTTTCACACATTCAATATTTGCGGAAAATGTGGAGCATCGTGTAAATATGTACGTGATTCTGAGAAATACAGTCATTCAGCCATTGCTAACTTTGAAAACGAAATCTTATTCGAAGAGTTAAAAAGATTCTTCACAAACTTATTTGACAATGCTGACAAATTCTGTGCGGGAGGTTCTAGTCAAGCCAACGAGGGCCTAAATAGCATAATGTTAAGAAAAACCTCTAAAAATATTTGCTAAAGTCGTAGTGAGTCACCCGATATTCGATACGCTGGCGCTTTAGGGCAGAAAAATGAAGGTGAGCAATATATTCAAAATGCCATGACGAATGTATTAGAGATGAGTCCAAGCTCACGATGTTCCAAGTTTATAGAACGATGTGATAAAGTAAAAAAATGTAGAGTAATGAGAGCAAAGACATGTGCTGCAAAGTGGAAACGTCGATGCCTACAAAATCAACAATCGCTACTTCGACATAAGAGACAAGAAACATAAGGTCGACCCTAAGAAAGTCACATTGGATTATTAGAGATACCAGCCGTCGATGATTCATTATCAAACTCCACGATAGAGGATGATGAAAATTTATTTGTATTTTTTGACTTAGAAATTGCGGGTCTAAAAGATTGTGAGACAGTGATACTGATTTTAATAAATATATTAAACCCCGCCACGCCATTCCGTCAAGAGTATCCGAGATACATGGTATAACTAGCGCAGAAGGGGAGCTATATTACAATGAACAACGAGTGTTTCACAATCCGGGTCGAACGTTCTTCAAGAATTATGTAGGGAAGAGTTGCCGAAATTAGACCGTTGCGTAGATTGGACAACCATCGTAACTTGAAAACTATAAAGTAATTTATTCGAAATATAAACAATATGTGTTACGTAGTCCTTGCAAAACATAATATTATACATTTAGGTGGCTTCTGTGCGGAACAAAGCGAGAAGTTGCAATTTTGTGTTGACGAGCAAGCCACTGTAGAAATTTACGTGTCTTCCATAACGTGTTAAGGGAGTAAAAAAGAAAGTAATCCATTTAATTATTATACCATTGGATAGAGAATTTAATTTCCTATAGGTATGTCAAAAAATCTCATCGCAATTACTTCTATACGAATTAATATAACACATAGACAAATTTAGTTTAGAGTTGCTTAGATTGGACCACATGGCTCAGAAAGCTAAATTAATAGCAGGCAAGAAAAATCTTTTAAAACTGCAGCAAAACAAGGAAAAACAAACAAAAGTTGAAATAAAATGTCAAAAGAGACACATTGAAATAACTTGGTTCTGTTTTATGCGCGAGGAAGAAAAAGAGGAAGACACGATACAGCGCATTAAATGTCATAGTTGGGTGTACACAAAATGTGCCGAAGTGAGCCCAAACGTAAAAAACTATTATTGTATAAACTGCATGTAATGGTCCAATCTAGGCAACCGGTGGTCCAACCTAAGATATTGGTTGTCTTGATTGGACGAAAAACACAAATTTTTAAAATGTATATTTTTGTACTTTAAATGATTTTTTAAATATTAATAAATATATTAATACATAGGTGATACTTCTTTCTTTTATGTCCGATTATCGTTTTCATAAAAATCATGTGCATATTCGCATAAAATTAAAAAATCTTAAAACGGTCCATCCTAGGCTGCTCTCCCCTATTTATTTGAATAATTTAAAAAAATCGTGTATTTTCGTCGCACCTAATTGTTCCGTCAACTCCCCATGTTTGATGCTATTAATTGTAAATTGTTCATTCATCGACGACTTTAAGCCACTTATTACTGGTTTTTGTGAAAATCTGCCTCTTTTTCGCAAAAAGTTCCCAGAGCGAGATGGCAGAAGACAAAATACTCTCTCTACTTTGGCCACAGAAACTTTCAGTAATATAAAGATATAAAACGCGCACGATGCTTCGTATGCCACATTTCTATTACAGCAATTAGTTCGTTGGCATTTCTCCGTGAATGAACTTGCGGAAGATTATAAAAGTTTTGGAAACATTTTACAACTTTTGCAAAATAAGCAAAATATTATGAATACGATGCAAACTTTGAAGTCACTGGATACAATAATTTCCTGTGCAATCAGAAAGAGAATTGCAAATGCTGGTGTTGATTATTCATTAATAGTAAGTACTTTCCATCCCAATGAGAAAGAAACTATCGAATTACTCGAGCAAAGAAGGATGGGAAACCCCTTCTTATTAAAACAAAAAAAATGTTATTAAAGATACTAGATTTTTTAAAAAACAGTTATTGTTTTATCTATTCCCGACTTCCCAATAAATATTCGATAGTCGTAGAATCACAGGTTACCGTATTTTCATCTACGTAGTTTTGAATCCAGGAACTTCGAGGGGGTACGAACGAATGGCATACGCGTGTTTGCTGAACGAGTTTGAAAATTGTTTATTTTACAAAAGTTTAATAACGAATTGGTTAACAAATATCTATTTAGTTTGAGGAATTCGAGGTGGATGTTTCTCCTTTCACTGTGTCGTGTGAACTGATGAAGAAATTTTACATTTTTTACCTTGTAAGTTCGGAAATTTCTGGAGGTAGTTATTACGTGAATTTATTACGTGACCAATTATTACGTGAATTGTTGCAATAAATAACACGTCATTTGTTGTTATATTCATCACTATTATCACGAACGTCTAGTAGTCGAAGAGCAGAACGTTTTATCCCTTTAAACTTTTTTTTATCTCCGTCCGTTCACGAATGAATAAAGTTTTTGAGTTGCTCCCTTAAGGGTGACGTTCCGGCAAAACAGGGAAATTTGTATCGATTATTTTGACTGATTGAACTTTCAGTGTAACCGATTTTATTCCTACAAAATTTCATCCATGCCGCACGGTAAGAACGTTAAACGTTCTGGAGGGGGATGATTAGGGGTGGAGGGTGAGTGGCATTTACAAATATGTATTTGAATATTGAAACGAACTTATATTAACGTGAATTTAACCTGGAATGGTAAAAGGCCAGCTGATTATGCGATGCAATTGAGTACAAAATCTAAGGGTAGGTGTAACCCTTTAATTATGAGATATCGGAAAAACAAAAAAACCCGTCAACTTTATTTTGTCACCCTCTATCCGTATGAGAATTTGCATCCTAATCGGTTAAGAACTGAGCCGCTCAGTGCACACCTCGATTAACTCCACTTTATGAAAAATCTTAAATTTAAGTGTCAAAGCCTTTGGTATAGTCATAACTTTTTATATTTATAATAACTTTCCTGAATAATAAAGATTAGCACCGTTAAATGGCAAATTTTTTTGGCCATTGAATAATAAGTAATTTATTTCAGAAGCCATTTCGATTAACTCCATACTCTAATGTAAATCATTTCAGTAACGGTGTATCTGTTCTGGCCGTGCATCGACGCTTATTTGTTTTTTGTCAACAAAACCTTTAGAATTGCCTATCATTAACAGAAAAGTAACCGTCACAGGGCTTCCAGTAAATTGGCTTAAAACACGCTGGATAAAGTTAGGTCTAAACACTATCTCATACAATTCAAATGTGACTATAATGAAGATACAGAATTTCAAGGCATTAATATAAGAAAATCTTTAGTGAGTAGACCGCAAAGTTTGAAAAATATAGATCAGCCTTTATTATATCCTAAAAGTAGAACTGTGACAAGGGAAAAATGGAGAGACATGATGGACTTGCTAAAATTTATTCCTCCTGTTAAACACGATTACTATAAAAACTTACGAATCCTCGCATACAGCTGATGAAGAAGACATTATTTATAATATTGCTGAATCATCCCAAAGAATAATGCCGCTAACATAAAGCTGTTATGAATGAATTACAAAAATTATATTATAACAGAACTGCCAACATTCATTTTTATGGAAAAGCTGTGATAAAAATGTATAATAACTAAGTTTTTGTGTAATAAAAACTTAAAAATGTAGAGACTAAATTTACTTTATTACTTTTTTCAGTTGCCAAATCGATTAACTCCACTAGTCACATAAAAACTGTAACATTACTGACGATTGTTTGTTGGCTATTCTTTCTTATTAATTTTATATACCGTTAGATGATAGCTATATCTGCAATTATACATTCTACATTATATATTTGAATTCATATTATCAGAGGAATTTTAAAAAACAATATACATTTCATCGATATTATATAGACCACAGATCATCTGGCATCGCCCCAATCTACGTAGAGCACGCATCGAATTTGCATCAATCTCTTCAAATAAATCAGTTTATTTCTCACAACGCAGTATCACCTCGAACCTGCCTAACTCCAACAATCTTGAACAAATTATATTCACTATTAAAAAAAAAAAACTTTGAGCCCATGCGTGAGCGAGACAACGATAGAGGGGAGCCAGGTATCGTTTCCAGGCAATCTATAAATGGCACTGTATATACTATATATAGATATAGGAGCTACGTTCGCCAGAAGAGACAGAAAAACTACGCCCATTAATTTTCTTTTGCACATTGCAGATAATCGGTACGATGAAACCGCTGCGAATTTCGCGAGAATTATCTTGATGGTTGGTTCATTTACTTGTGTTAGTTTTATCAAAAAGTGACTTTTTAACGGCAGTTTTTCAATATTTTTTGCATTTTTTACGCTTTTTCATAAGATCAAATGTAAAAGACAAATTCAATTTTCTCAGAAACGGTATGGCCGAACGCGTTGAAATTTCGCGAGCAAATAGTTTAGACACTTTCGAACGTATGTATCTATGTTTATATATAGTAGAGTTCTACCTCATGTCGGAGGTGAACTCCAGTTAAAATCCAGTAAAAAAGCAAAAGCCTTGTAAAACCCCCAGAGGCTCGGTACACCTTGGAATAACACTGTTAAATATTTTTTTATCGTCTCGCCACACTGTTGCGTTATTATCCGAGTGTCCTTAAACCAACGAGATAACACAGAATGGGCCTTCGTTCCCATTTACCTAGCTAAGATCCAAGTTCCATTTCCATATAAATATATAGTAAAAGTCCTCCAGAGAAAGGTTTTTACAAGGTTACAAATTTTAACCCTACAAGGTTGCATTTTCCACGCTAGACCTTTCATAGATAATCGATACATGAAATACGAATTTATAAAAAGCCTAAATCTAGGAAAATAAAACAAAACGTTTCCCAACGAACGCGTATCTTCATCCAGAGTACATTTCAAACGACGATAGAAACCCGTCAAATCTCTCGTCCACCGTTATCACGCATACCTGGTGCCCACGCGACTTTTGCTTCAACGCACGGGCAGTGATACAGTATCAGCACTCACTCCTGTTTCAACAAACCATTGTACTGTTTCCTGGATCACTACGAAGCTGCGTCGAATTCTCTAACCCTCGAGGATATATGGTGGCTACGGTCGTATACAAAGCGTGTTGTATTTACAAAGGTACGTACGCTAAAGCTTACGTTCTCCAAGTTGCAAGTAGCGTTGCTACTGGATCTGCATAGTTTTTTGTGCAATAAAGGTAGCCTGTCGAGTTATTTCGTATCTATACGTTGTACATCACAATATGTGTTCAGGTGTTGTGTACAAACGAACCCCGGCGTACACGTGAACACAGAACCGCAGACGCATACAAACCATTGCTACAAGTACAACATTACCACTCATCGCTCGTCCTGGCGTATCCTGTTTCGAGCTCCACACGATTCGACACTTCGTTACGTATAACTATAAGTGTAGATGTATACTGAAACGGCTATTACTTTTTCATTAATTTTATAATATGTTCGGCTCGATAGAAAGTAAAAATGGAATAATACCTGATTAAGATTTAAATTCTCTATATTTTGGCGCGCTATAATACAATCCTTTTTGTTTTGTTGGTAATTACTACTCTTTCTTATCGCCGAGTTCCTTCCGTTACCGAGATTAGCATGAAATCGTCGACTAAGATGGCAGCCGCCTGTTGTTTTGACAGCTAGAATATCGAGTGTCTTAATTGTTTTTCTTTCGTGAAACTGGCCGTGGATCTCTCGTCAAGTAAGAATAAATTTGATTTTCTCTCCTTCTTGTTTGTTTTTCTTGTTTTAATTAGGTATTCTTTTACACGATTTGCTTCCTAGGATGTGGTAAGTGTGAGTATGCGACTTTCGTAGTCCGTTAATTTTGGCTACCAATTTTTCTTTATTACAGGTATTGAGGACAATATCTCGTTGAATATTTATTCTGTATGACGATTGCATTGGCCTGATCCTCGCTTTATCCCTTCTTGATATATTATCTCCTTCAGCCCTTCTTCTTGAAGCTGTTTTGTCGTGAGGTGGACCTTTTATTTCGTTGCGGTTGACTCGGTGAGTTATTTTTCAAGTGTGATATTTACGGAGAGTATTGTTTTAATGGAGCTCTTTCGTTTCAGGTTTTCAGCTATTATTAGCTATCTAGACGGCCTCCACCGGTCTCGTAACTTATTCAGCATTCGAGAGGGGCGCCAGAAAAGATAACGCCCAAGTGCGTATTCCTGATCGTCAGAGGTAAGGATAATGATATACAGAATATTTCAGGATATTGTCACTGAAATCTTGGTAAGTAGGTTGGTAAGTAATAGGTTATTGAAGGCTTAGTTCCGTAAATGGTATTATTATACTTCGTTGCTGTATCTTTATTTCTTGCGCCTTTATATGTTTTCTCCGGTAATATTGTTTGTGCGAATGCTAGCCCCTGTTGGCATTTATACTAATGATTTGTTTTGGTTTCAGGTGGGTGATCATCGTTGGCACCGTTTCAATATACGTACGCCGACTATCGCTAACGTTTTTCCTTCCTGGTTTTAGATGAAGTAGCACTATTCAGGATATTTATCTCCGTGAAGGTTTTTTATTGTGATACCCAGTACTTTGCTTCCTCCCCGTCGCACCTATTCGCGATACAGTCCCTTTAGTTTTTACCCTCGCACCGCTCTGAGTGTTCGGTATTCGGTTTATTCAACGCAACTTCCGCCCTCATTTCCATTCCTGATCTCTCTTTCACCCCTCCCCTCCCCCCACCCTCTGCTTTACGACATCTCCACCGAACTCCGCGCCCTCCTGACGGCCACCTTTTTTATTTCTCCCTTCGCGCTCGCACACACCACCACCGTGTCGGTTCGCGGCAGCCATACCGCAAGTTAATTAGTACTTCGCAGCAGTAGGGGCTGTAGCTTGTGACCCTTCGCACCTCCCTATTGAGGCATAAAGGGTGGTTGAAATAGCGTGCGCCGAGGGAGAAACAGAGAGAGAGAGACACACACACACACACTGAGAAAGGGAGAGGGCTGGGACGAGAAACTCCCAGTGGTCCACGGCCTCCACTTTTACGACATTCATGCGTTCTTCTATATTATATATACGTATAGAAATTCATACATATAAGTATAGTTGAAGTCATTAACCCGCTCGTAAAGCTCAGTTCGCGTAGATGGCATTCATGGATAACCGGGTGGATCCCTCGATCTCTGCCACGGTCAACATTTCACAGCTACCTATCTCATTTTATTCTCACCCTTCCACTCTGTGCCGCGATACGTCCCAGCATACTAGACATCCTCAAGAATTGATCTTTCTTTTACACGAACTAGTTTTCTTTCCATCAACCTTTCGCCGATGAGACGCGGGGGGAGGAGGGGGGGGGGCATGTATACACTTATATATATTAGAGGCGATTGCATTTGCTCATGACAGAAATTTATGGTCTTGTGGTGGGGATTTCCCGATCGTATCCTTTCTCGTGTGACATCATCGAACAGTTTGCCGAATGCCCTTTTCCCTCCGATGAGAACAGGATTGAGGAAGAGGCACGAAACAAAACAGGAATTCGACATACGATCAAGAAACCATGATCTAATTTATTTCCGTTGAACAAGGGCATTTCCAGAAACAAAATTCGTTGAAAATAGATTAGAGAATATTTGATTGATAAAACGCATGATTCCATTGAACACCATTCGCGAAATCGTAATATAATCGATCGACATATTTAATGGAAATACAAATTTACATTTTTTTTTAAATTCAACCATAATTCGAGTATCAAATCGTCGATTATCGCTACCTTCTTGATATAACGCGTTTTAATAAACACATGGGTTGACCAACGGCCACAGAACGAACGAGAACAACGCAGGTAGATATCCAAATCGCATCGGTTTTACAACCACGATCTGATAAAGTAGATAACCAGTTTATTTACTATATACAGTATGACAGTTTGATAGTTCGATACGGTAGATTCTTCCAAAACGAGTTGTTTTCACATACAGTTCTTGTTCGTGGACAATGTAGAGCAATCGACGAGGCGAGACGACCGTGAAAGCGCGGCTGGCATGAGTGGTAGACCTCTCTACTGTTTTACCTATAAAAGATTGCCTCACCCGTGCACTGTACACATGCCGTGACATGAATGACTGAGTTTAATAGTGACGATCCAATACAACACATACTGAGTATAGCGCAGCGCCCGCCTGGCATTTACCACCACAGACATGTGTAAAATGTAATACCGGACTAAAAAATTTTAGATCCATGCATCGTCAACGTATTCCGTATGAACTTTTTATCCGTGTCAATCAGCCATCGATCTTTCAGTTTACTGTTTCTCTCTTCCCCTTTTTCTAGCATCCGCATATATACAAGGCGTTATAAAAATCTGGAAACGGTAAAATATCTAAAAAATGAAGCATGTTAGAGAACAATGTTACAGACAAAAGATGCATGGTTCCGACAGAGCTATAACATAATGCCATTGAATTGATTTTCCAGAGTCATTTGAAGGTAACGCACGTACACACGCACACGCACGCGCACATGCACACGCACGCGCACACACACGTGCACACGCACGCGCACACGCACGAGCACGCGCACACGCACACGCACGAGCACGCGCACACGCACACGCACGAGCACGCGCACACTCACGCGCACACGCACACGCACACGCACACACACACACGTACGCTCAGCTACAAGAATATGTAATAAAAAAAATAGGGGGGTCATTTAAAAAAAATTGCGACGACCTTTACGTGACCTTCAAATGACCCTTCAAGGTCAATTCAATGATACCATCTTATAGCCCTTTCGGAACCATATAGTTTTTGTCTGAAACATGTTTCTCTAAAAACTTTATTTTTGAGATATTCGACCGTTTCCAGACTTTTATAACAACCTGTCTATACAGGGTGTCCAGATTTAATCTTACACCTAAATTATCTTGAAAAATATTGCTCTGATCAAATTTTGTTTGGAACAAAAGTTTTAGAGTTCGAAGGGGGACGTTCCAAAAAAATATTGTTGAAGATCGCAAATTCAAAATGGCGACGTTTCGATGGCTGACATGTTTTTTCTAAGGAAACCTAACTTTTTTTATAACAAAACAATGCATTGCGTTAAAATTAACAACTTTTGTAGGAAACATTTTTCGATTCAGATTATAGTTTTTATGTTGGAACTCCATTTTTGACTATTTAGCGCTGTCCGGAAGTTACCAGTCTTAGGTTGCGCGATTGTGGGCATGTTTGTTTTTTTCGCGAAGAAGGAAATGCTTATCGCACGATAAGAAAGTCGGACTTCCCCGGAATAGTCATGACTCCACGACTGTTTCGTGCAGTATGCCTCACGGGTCACTGTCTTCTACCAGGAGAAATTCACGTCAGCTATTACCTTGGTCTTCTTTATGGCTTTATTAAGTTTCAGCCGAATTACCTTGTGCGCTAATTTCTGCATAACATACTTCAGCATCGGAAGGATACTTGAGCATCGGCAGTCAAAGGTGTGCAAGCTCACCCAATATCATCGTCATACAGCAACTGGTGATCCATACAAATTCAACAATATTTTTTTAAAACACCCCCCTTCGAACTCTAAAACTTTTGTTCCAAACAAAATTTGATCAGAGCAATATTTTTCGAGATAATTTAGGTGTAAGATTAAATCTGGACACCCTGTATATTGTGAAGTAATCCTTTTGAGTTTGGGTACATGCCGGGCACAAGGTATCCTTCCTGTTAAAGTAAGCTCTCTCTCGGTTGTCTCTATGAAACATTCGTTGTTTTCGGTAGTTCCCAGTATCGAATATGGACAAAAAGGTGACTGGAGGTCAGCCGAAGGTTACGGCATTCAATCCTGATGTGGCGAGTAGAGCTCAACGTAATGAGTAACCCGTCAGGAAAGAATGGCCATGGAGTAGTTTCGGGAAATTGATGCAGGTCCATCTGAAATTCCGGCGACTAACGCAGGTTGCATCAGGTGATAAAACGGGTGGAGGTTTTTTGAGGTTACAGGCAAGGGATGGGAACCTCTTGTGCTACTGATGTGGTGCCCGTTGTTACGTGATTCAACCAAGAGATACGATTCCCGAGATGCTCCCAAGTTATCGTTATGGTCCCGCTTGATGCGATACTGTTGCCGGTAAGAGACGAATCGAGTAGAAGATGGCAGTAGCTAACGGCAATGAAAATTTAGAAGACGAATTAGAGGGATTTGCAATTTCGAGGATTGTGGAATAATCAGTTGTGACAGGAATTTGTCGAAACTCTCACCGTCGTCAGTCGAACCTATTACCCAACCCTAGAAAGATAATCATATTTAGACGTACGGAAAAGATAATCATACGTCAAAATGACTCCTTAGATTCAAATGGCTATTATTTCAAAGCCTATTTACTTAATTTGATGAACTATGGTGTGTATGTATTTGTCATGTCAGTTAAAATAATAATACAACTAATTATATATAATTACTGTTTATTTATTATTTTAAAAAAGTAACGAAACATAATGGCTATAATTTTCAAGTAACAAAACATAGGAACTTCTCTTATAATTATTAAATCACATTTTTTAGACTAATCAGTAATTTCTAATAATACTTTTTGTTTGACTTAATAGACAC